>OY979716.1:115716982-115879112 GCA_963855995.1 Muricea muricata
AGATGGGCTCCGTTTTTTTTTATACACCCTGTATATATATATATATATATGTTTAAAGATTTGTAATCCAGGCATATTATAAATAATCAAAGTTCTCCGGATTCAATAATATTTTTATTAAGCTTTCGACTCGGTGCTTCGAGTCTTCTTCAGAATACTGAAATTATTTACATGTATACATTATTTAAGTTTCGCGCTGTTGCTACGTTCTTGTATACGACGAGAGCGTCTGATTGGTTATTCGGTGGTTGATCTTATCTAATTGGTGGTTAAAGAATGCGTTGTCGTGGTAGAGTGGGTTTGGTCAATAGAGATGACATCATTGAAATGATTGGATTGTTGGGTTGCGGGTGTTGAAAGAAGTGTTGTTGGGTAGTTAATATCATTAGCCATAGTATTGTTTTTATTGGTTGGATTGTTACGTATTGTCTTAAGTTGAAGGTATATAGTAGGAATTTCAATGTGTCGGTTAATTGTATTGGCGTCCATACTGTACCATGCCTCTTTGAATTCGCGTGCGTGTTTTGTTTGTGCTCGTCCAAGTAGTTGGGTTTCTGTCCAGTTGAAAGTATGACAGTTGTCATATGTGTGTGCTGCAGGTAGTGATAAATGGTAGTGTCGTTTTATGGCGTTTTTGTGTTCCGCTATTCGTGTTTCAATTTTCTTCGAGGTTTGACCTATGTATCGTTGTGGACAGTCTCGGCAAGGTATCATGTATATCGCATTTTTCGTTTGTTTTGTCGTTGTTTTGTCTTTGTGTTTTGTGAAATATGACCTGAGTTTATGTGTCGGTTTGTGAGCTATGTCAATGTTGAAAGGTCGTAATAATCTGGCGGTCATTTCATATGTACTGTTTATGTAAGGTAGAGTTATTCTTGTTTGTGATTGCTTAGGTTGTTCGTTTGGTATATTATTCTGTGGTTTGTTCCGTATCTTGGTTAGTGTTTTGTTAATGAAGTTTCTAGGGTAATTATTTTTCATGAAAGTTGAATACAGGTATTTTCGTTCTGTTTCTTTAGCTTGTTCTGTGTTGCAGTGTGTATCTATTCGGTTAAATAAGCTGCGTATGCAACTTATTTTGTAGTAGTTACTAACAACAACGACATCAAAACATGGAACAGATACGTAGACGACGTCCTTGCTGCAGTTAAGAAAGACAAGACTGATGACATTTTACATGCTATGAACAACACTATAGAGAACATAAAATTCACGAAGGAAGAGGAAGAAAACAGCCAACTTGCTTTCCTTGACGTTTTGTTGACAAGAACTGATGACGGCACGATTAACACACAGATTTACCGTAAAAAAACGCACACTGACCAAATACTGAATTTTAACAGCAACCATCCTACTCAACACAAAATAAGTTGCATACGCAGCTTATTTAACCGAATAGATACACAATGCAACACAGAACAAGCTAAAGAAACAGAACGAAAATACCTGTATTCAACTTTCATGAAAAATAATTACCCTAGAAACTTCATTAACAAAACACTAACCAAGATACGGAACAAACCACAGAATAATATACCAAACGAACAACCTAAGCAATCACAAACAAGAATAACTCTACCTTACATAAACAGTACATATGAAATGACCGCCAGATTATTACGACCTTTCAACATTGACATAGCTCACAAACCGACACATAAACTCAGGTCATATTTCACAAAACACAAAGACAAAACAACGACAAAACAAACGAAAAATGCGATATACATGATACCTTGCCGAGACTGTCCACAACGATACATAGGTCAAACCTCGAAGAAAATTGAAACACGAATAGCGGAACACAAAAACGCCATAAAATGACACTACCATTTATCACTACCTGCAGCACACACATATGACAACTGTCATACTTTCAACTGGACAGAAACCCAACTACTTGGACGAGCACAAACAAAACACACACGCGAATTCAAAGAGGCATGGTACAGTATGGACGCCAATACAATTAACCGACACATTGAAATTCCTACTATATACCTTCAACTTAAGACAATACGTAACAATCCAACCAATAAAAACAATACTATGGCTAATGATATTAACTACCCAACAACACTTCTTTCAACACCCGCAACCCAACAATCCAATCATTTCAATGATGTCATCTCTATTGACCAAACCCACTCTACCACGACAACGCATTCTTTAACCACCAATCAGATAAGATCAACCACCGAATAACCAATCAGACGCTCTCGTCGTATACAAGAACGTAGCAACAGCGCGAAACTTAAATAATGTATACATGTAAATAATTTCAGTATTCTGAAGAAGACTCGAAGCACCGAGTCGAAAGCTTAAAGTGCATATCACCCAATTTTTTTTATTTTATTAATGAAGGCTATATAGTCCCCTGAATAAATATTCAATATATCTTTCTTGGAAAAAACCGTTTCATTCTACTTTTTTTCGCACAAAACTGTGCTTTTACATTATTTGACCGAGCACGTCGTGGCCTGGTACCTGTGACGTAGCAGGAGTAAGTTGCGTAATATACTTATGTTAAATACAGTATATTTATAGTGGAGGTGAACACATTTCAATCATGTGTTTGCGTTATTTGTTGCATTTTATGACTACCTAAATATGTTTTTGAAGTCTTTGTGTTTACGATCAATGCTCAGTTTCTGTCTAAGCAATTATCTTGCTGTCAAGTCCGAGATTATAGTGAGAATGGCGCAGATGATAGGAATGAAAACAAATGCAATATTGAAACTGCCCATGTTGAACCATACTCTCTCGCGAACTTATAACGGACAAAGTATGGGTAATGGAACAAGAAATGCACTGACAAGCGGAGAAAGAATAAATACTCAATTGCAAAATGCCACACAACACAAACTACATCATGCTATTCTCACATGGTACGATTCCATTTCAGACAACTCGATACACGCGATTTTTGTGATTTTTATAGTTATCATATATCTAACACAAAGTGATCCTATAACGGAAACTATATACGCTCTTGCTATTGCATGAATATATACTCGTATTTTCAAGCAGTTTTTAGGACAATTTAGTACATATATATATAAATATATAAACTTAGTATCAGATTACCATCTTGCGCCCCTTTCGCTTCAAAAGACACTGAGACTGTTGCTGCAAAAAAGAGTCCAGCTCGTGACTGGTTTTTGTAAAGTTTTCTTCAGGCAGATCTTTTATATAACGTATTCAAACAAGTACGCATATTTTCAGGCAAAAATATGACAATTGAAGCAGTCTGAAGTCTAAACAAATCATGAAACATAATATGTACATATTTTAACTAAAGCGCAATGCTGTCTATATAAGCGCAATGTTGAGCGTGAATATCACTGTTATCATTGTTAACATTGCTAGGTTCCGTTTCTGGCTGTGTAAGTGTGTATATCATAGGAACAGCTTTCTTTCCTACACTGAACGACTAACGAAAGCCTGAAAAGGCGATGTATCAGTGGGAGACCATTTCCACGTTTGGCTTGTCTTGTACGCACTAAACGCCAAAGTCTACCTCTTTTCTTTTCTGAATCACTATATTTATGAACACTAACATTCTAGGAAGGGTTAGAGACATTTGAGCAACCAACTGCTGCACATTTTCTCTTGCAAAAGCCAAGAAAATTTCAACAACGGAAAATTGCCGTATAAATTTATATAGAATTTACAAATTGTTACAAGCGCGAGTTACTCCTGCTACGTCACTCGACCCAATCTTCTGGAAAGTCATTCTCACGGCCAATATGGAATTTTTGACAAAATATGTGCGATTTTGCACTTTCAAGGCGCAAAATAAATAAGAAAGACAGCACTAAACAAATATATGTTTAGACAATTCTACTATTTGAAGGCTGTACTTTTCATTAATCAAATAAAAAAAATGGGTGATAGGCACTTTATTAATAAAAATATTATTGAATCCGGAGAACTTTGATTAATTATATATATATATATATATATATATATATATATATATATATATATATATATATATATATATATATATATATATATATATATATATATATATATATATATAGTGCTTAGGCCACGTATGGCACTGTATTGGCATTAAGTGGAGAGCGCTCAATACTGAGACCAGTAGAGCGAAAATAAATAAACAAATACACAAGTTTTTTGCTGTCGCTCCTCGGAGTTTCACGCGCTTAGGCGATCATCAGGTAACTGACAGATTATGTTTAATTATTCGGCTAAATACATTTCACGTTTCGTGGTTTGAGGTTACATACATGGCGGCATTTACTAAAAAGTTCAGAGCGTTTGTTTAAAATGTTCTTTTTTCGGCCTTTTAGGATGAGCAGCTTTTCTTCTAAGCACAAGGGGCATTTTGGCTGCCGGGATTTGTTTGATGATTCTCCATTTGATGTTGAATGCTCTTTTGGTGTCCTTGAGGTGCCACACATGTTTGGAAAGCTCAGTTTCGTTTTGGTATCTTCTGTTGTTGAGTGACTTCTGGTGGTTTCTATATCGTGCTTGGAAGTCATTGGCTGTGACGCCTATGTAGGTCTTCGTTGTTGTCGGTTGCCGTCACTTCTGCTTGGTATACCACGCTCTTTTGTAGACATTTTCCTTGGGTTGGGCATTTGTCGGTTTGTCTGCAGTTACAGTTGCGTGTGTCTTTCGTGCTTTTTGTTTAGTGTGGCTTTTGAGTACTGCTTTGTTATGTCTTGAGATGAATGATCTCATGTTTTCGTTGCAACGATAGCTTACGCGTACAGTGTGTCTATTGAAAAGTTTGCTAAGTTTATTGCTTGGAGGGAAGTGCTTGTCAATTAGTTGTAGGAACTTGTGTGCAATGTTAGTCTTGACGTTTTTACTAAAAGGAGGATTGTACCAGATCACGTTTCGTGATCTGCTGCGTCGTGTATTAGTGTTAGCATTAGGTGGTTGATATGTTAGCTGTGCGTTGAAATCGCTTCTTCTTAATGCTTCGTTGTACTCTGGGGCTGCTGCGTCGAATGCTCCTTTGTCACAAGATAGCGTATTGATACGTTTGCTGACTGAATTGGGTAGTTCGCGTAGGATGGACGGTGGGTGGTTTGATGAGTTGTTAATGTAGAGAGGTTCGTCGTTTGGTTTTCTGTATGGCTTGTAAGTGTCGTTTGCAAGGTCGAATGTTATGTCGAGGAAATTTGTTCGTTGTTGGTTTGTCAGTGCTGTAATGCTTAGACCGAGCTCGTTGAACTTCCGTGTGAGGTCTTTTTTCACTTTCTCGCATAGTCTGCCGGATTTCGTATTCAGGACTGCCAAGCCATCATCACGGTATAAGCCAACATCTTTACCGAATAGCTCCTGGAGTGAGTTTAATATGAACAGGCCAATCAGCTCGCATATTTCTGCTCCGTCGTAGCTTCCCATTGATGCATCAAAGGTGCTATCCGAGTCGCACTTAGACCATGTGTGGTTATTGTGGAAGAGGAGTGATTTTCGTGCATGTTTGATGATGGCGATATCTTTCGGAGAGATTATTGTGAATTGTTGGGCCCATGCGATTGATCGGTCCAGGAGTGATTCGGAAATGGACGGATAGAAGTCAACAATGTCGAACGATATTAAGGATTTTCGTTTGTTTGTCCTTGATTGATTGGAACCATGAGATCGCCTCGGTTGTATTTCGCCACTGGTTCACTTGGGTTTGCGTTCGAGAACGTGACTAAAACTTACAAACACGCGCCAGACAGTGCCGTAAAGGAAATCAACAGAGAGCTTAAGACCATTTCCGACGAACTTAGCATCTCCGACCGTATAGACCCAATGAATACAATTCCTGCCTTCATATCCCTGAAAGACCACAAGCCAGATTTCGAAAACCACCCCAAATGCCGCCTCATCAACCCCGCGAAGAGTGAGCTCGGCAAAGTCAGCAAAACTATACTAGACAATATAAACATTCAAATACGAACGCAAACCCAAATGAACCAGTGGCGAAATACAACCGAGGCGATCTCATGGTTCCAATCAATCAAGGACAAACAACGGAAATCCTTAATATCGTTCGACATTGTTGACTTCTATCCGTCCATTTCCGAATCACTCCTGGACCGATCAATCGCATGGGCCCAACAATTCACAATAATCTCTCCGAAAGATATCGCCATCATCAAACATGCACGAAAATCACTCCTCTTCCACAATAACCACGCATGGTCTAAGCGCGACTCGGATAGCACCTTTGATGTATCAATGGAAAGCTACGACGGAGCAGAAATATGCGAGCTGATTGGCCTGTTCATACTAAACTCACTCCAGGAGCTATTTGGTAAAAATGTTGGCTTATACCGTGATGATGGCTTGGCAGTCCTGAATACGAAATCCGGCAGACTATGCGAGAAAGTGAAAAAAGACCTCACACGGAAGTTCAATGAGCTCGGTCTAAGCATTACAGCACTGACAAACCAACAACGAACAAATTTCCTCGACATAACATTCGACCTTGCAAACGACACTTACAAGCCATACAGAAAACCAAACGACGAACCTCTCTACATTAACAACTCATCAAACCACCCACCGTCCATCCTACGCGAACTACCCAATTCAGTCAGCAAACGTATCAATACGCTATCTTGTGACAAAGGAATATTCGACGCAGCAGCCCCAGAGTACAACGAAGCATTAAGAAGAAGCGATTTCAACGCACAGCTAACATATCAACCACCTAATGCTAACACTAATACACGACGCAGCAGATCACGAAACGTGATCTGGTACAATCCTCCTTTTAGTAAAAACGTCAAGACTAACATTGCACACAAGTTCCTACAACTAATTGACATGCACTTCCCTCCAAGCAATAAACTTAGCAAACTTTTCAATAGACACACTGTACGCGTAAGCTATCGTTGCAACGAAAACATGAGATCATTCATCTCAAGACATAACAAAGCAGTACTCAAAAGCCACACTAAACAAACGGAACCTAGAAGCACGAAAGACACACGCAACTGTAACTGCAGACAAACCGACAAATGCCCAACCCAAGGAAAATGTCTACAAAAGAGCGTGGTATACCAAGCAGAAGTGACGGCAACTGACAACAACGAGACGAAGACCTACATAGGCGTCACAGCCAATGACTTCAAAGCACGATATAGAAACCACCAGAAGTCACTCAACAACAGAAGATACCAAAACGAAACTGAGTTTTCCAAACATGTGTGGCACCTCAAAGACACCAAAAGAGCATTCAACATCAAATGGAGAATCATCAAACAAATCCCGGCAGCTAAAATGCCCCTTGTGCTTAGACGAAAAGCTGCTCATCCTAAAAGGCCGAAAAAAGAACATTTTAAACAAACGCTCTGAACTTTTTAGTAAATGCCGCCATGTATGTACCCTCAAACCACGAAACGTGAAATGTATTTAGCCGAGTAATTAAACATAATCTGTCAGTTGCCTGATGATCGCCTAAGCGCGTGAAACTCCGAGGAGCGACAGCAAAAAACTTGTGTATTTGTTTATTTATATATATATATATATATATATATATATATATATATATATATATATATATATATATATATATATATATATATATATATATATATATATATATATATATATAGATATAGATATATATCCAAAGCCAGTTTCTCTTCAGATTGAGATAGAGTGCTCAATGTCCTTGCTGGTGAGAGCTTGAAATACGTGAAGGAATAGGAAACGCTTTAAATTGTAAACATTTTACTTCAAGTTTCTGGAGGTGTTCCTCCGTCTTCAGAAATTTTACAATGATTCATTGTAAAATTTCTGAAGACGGAGGAACACCTCCAGAAACTTGAAGTAAAATGTTTACAATTTAAAGCGTTTCCTATTCCTTCACGTATATATATCTATGTATATAAATCTGTATATATATATATATATATATATATATATATATATATATATATATATATATATATATATATATATATATATATATATATATATATATATATATATATATATATATATATATAATTGTGCAAAACACCTCAAAAACTTACCACTACAGTCTGTTTCATCCAAAGGGAATCTTCAGGTGGTAGACAAATTTCGAAAATGTGCGAGCTTCTTTTATGCTCAAGGTGGAAACGTGGGCGCGTGGGTGGTTGAATAGCATGCATTCCTTTCTTTGTTTAGGTTGTTTACCTGAAATCTGCTTTTGTGTTGGCAGGCCGAAACTATTTCCGATCTATTGTTAAGCAAGCAATTGTTTATTGCTTAACAAAAGATCGGAAATAGTTTCGGCCTGCCAACACAAAAGCAGATTTCAGGTAAACAACCTAAACAAAGAAAGGAATGCATGCTATTCAACCACCCACGCGCCCACGTTTCCGCCTTGAGCATAAAAGAAGCTCGCACATTTTCGAAATTTGTCTACCACCTGAAGATTCCCTTTGGATGAAACAGACTGTAGTGGTACGTTTTTGAGGTATTTTGCACAATTATACATTTCGCTCTGTCCATATGTCATTGAGCACTCTTTTGTATTTCGCTAACCAAAACTAGCACAGTATATATATATATATATATATACTGTGTATATATATATATATATATATATATATATATATATATATATATATATATATATATATATATATATATATATATATATAATAGATATGTTACGAAAAGTAGCATATAATTTATATGACCGGAACTAAAAGAGCGCTCAATACCGGAGAAAGTAGAGCGTAAAACACAAAAAAGAGACAAGTTTTTGCTGCTGTCGCTACCCTGGGTTTCACGCACTAAGCGATCATCAGGCGACTGACAGATAAGTTTAATTTATTCATTGTATAGGACACTGGAAATGTATAAGGTATTATGTTACGTTACATGACTATTGGTTATATGTTTACATAAAGTGAAAAGTTCTGAACGTTTATTCAGGAGGTTGTTCGCTTTGTTTCCTTTCATGATCAAAAGCTTTTCTTCAAGACAGAGATTGCATTTTCGGGAACAAGCTTTGCATGAGGGTACGCCTTTGACGATCGACCATTTTATGTCATATGAGCGTTTCGCGCGTTTGAGCTTCCAAATGTACTTTGACAATTCTGTTTCGTTGCCATGGCGTTCGTTCTTAATGGACTTTGTGTGATTTCTGAATCTTTAAAGAAAGATTCCGTCTAAATTATTTCTGGGTTACAAACGCGTACCCTCATGCAAAGCTGGTTCCCGAAAATGCAATCTCTGTCTTGAAGAAAAGCTTTCGATCATGAAAGGAAACAAAGCGAACAACCTCGTGAATAAACGTTCAGAACTTTTCACTTTATGTAAACATATAACCAATAGTCATGTAACGTAACATAATACCTGATACATTTCCAGTGTCCTATACAATGAATAAATTAAACTTATCTGTCAGTCGCCTGATGATCGCTTCGTGCGTGAAACCCAGGGTAGCGACAGCAGCAAAAACTTGTCTCTTTTTTGTGTTTTACGCTCTACTTTCTCCGGTATTGAGCGCTCTTTTAGTTCCGGTCATATAAATTATATGCTACTTTTCGTAACATATCTATTATATATATATATATATATATATATATATATATATATATATATATATATATATATATATATATATATATATATATATATATATATATATATATATATATATATATATAGATCAATCAATGCACACTGGTTTACTTCATAAAAACTTTATTTACTACAAATTTGTTTCGTGTCGTAAGCAGCGCTTACCACACTCGTCAGGCAACTGTCGCTATTGATATTAACTAGGTTATATAGATGATAGCTGTCATGAATGTTTGATGTGACACGCGCGTGGACAGGAAGCTCAGGATTTCAATGAGGTGTTGGATAGCAAGTATTTTTTGCGATGTCTGCAACTGGATACGCACAACACCTCATTGAAATCCAACACCTCATTGAAATCCTGAGCTTCCACGAAACAAATTTGTAGCAAGAAAAGTTTTTATGAAGTAAACCAGTGTGCATTGATTAATCTATTATACGCTCTACTTCGGTATTGAGCACTATAAACTATATATGATTCCGTCATCCACAATCAATTTACTCATCTATATATATATATATATATATATATATATATATATATATATATATATATATATATATATATATATATATATATATATATATATATATATATATATATATATATATATATATATATATATATATATATATTTCGATTGTAAGACCATCGTCTCTGTAGAGGCCAATATTACATTTGTAACCCCGAAGTAATTTAGACGGTAAATTGGAGCCAACAAGTTCTCATGTTTCGACGCCATCAAAGCTGCCCATAGTAACGTCAAAGTGTGTGTCGGCGGATTTCTATAGGAACATATATAATACATGTACATCACATATAATACCTCATACATTATATAATGTGCTGTATAAAGCTAATGTTATGTTCAATTTTATTCAACAGAGAACATGAGCTTGCAGCTAGAGTGGCAATTAAAGCAACAAAATTGTTCTTCGACAGCATTCGAAAAGAAGTGAGTGATGAAAGATTTGCTAAATTTCTCAACATGGAAGAACTTCGAACTCTCTCATTTGCTATTGATACAACTGGTAGTATGAGCGGTAAGTGTTCCTGTACAAAATGAACTTAGCGAAGCCATCCTTGGGCGTCATCTCATCGGCGTCATGTATAATAAAGAAATTTCACTCGTCTTAATTTACTTAATAGCGAGCTTAAGATCACGCGACGCGGACGTCCATGACGCCGTGAAAAATGGTTGCTGTGCCCATTTATGGACATGTCACGCCATTTTGACGCCATTTTCACGGCGTCATCGATGTCCGCGTCGCGTGATCTTAAGCTCGCTAATGACAAAATGCAACAACTCCACCAACTGTTTTATTCACAAAAAGCATTTAAAAAAGGATTGACTCAAGAGCGCGAAGAAGATCATGTTCGTGCTGTTATAGTTGTGTCTGTTACTGCATAAAAAAGTCAATGAGAGTTATCACCCCCAATCAGCTATTAGTTGGTGGAAAGCTCGAGAAAACCGTGTTTCTGTAACGCTATATATAACGCATAACGTTACAGAAACACGGGAATTTTTCCCGCGTGGGCCACGTGGATTTAGCGGGAATTTCAAAAGTGAAAAATACAAAATAGCTGCTCTCGTACAAAAAAATATGTACAAAACAAGTTTATAGTCGCCGAAAATGAGAGAAAATGTTTAGTACTACTACAATATACAACAAAAAGTAGGTGCTTGGCATAAATACCCAAGAACAAGATATTTTTTACTGAATTTCGACAGCCGACAAACGTCCCAAAGAACTCTCAACTTTTCGCCAAATCCAATAACAAGAGGAACCCGACATTCCTGATGATGAAGACTATGTGTTTACATTACGCCACCTAATATGGAGCGACCAACAAACCACAGTGCAGGTTAAAATTAACGGCGTAGAGATCCCAATGATTATTGACTCACTAGAGCAAGCATTAATGTTCTCGACAAAACCACTTTTAACCATTTAAATAGATTGAACTCCTCAAATAATGCTATAAAGCTCTCAGCGTCCCGTGCAAAGTTGTTTTCATACGGCTCGGTTGCGCTACTTCCGGTCCTGGGGAAATTCGATGCAATCTTTACGATTCCGGCTCTTTCCAGCGACATGGCTTTGCCTATGAACGCCCAATTCATCGTCGTGAGTACCAAAAATTCTGGCTGCTTGCTTGGGAAATCGACCGCAATCGCTCTTGGTCAACTGAAAGTTGGACCAGTTACAGGACCTGCTCGCTCTCAACTCTGTAACAACGCAAAATACAATCGATAGCATTCTGGTAGTATCCAGTGAACTCTATATATATGGAAGGCTAACTCCAGCTCAAAAAATGTAACACAAAATGGCGGAATTTGAAAGCATTTTTGGACGTCATTCTCAGTCCTTTTAACGCGCGGTCATGCAAGCGCACGAAATTCAAATGTGAAAGCCGCCACACAGCCTTTTCCGTAGCATCTACACTTTTTGACATTTTAATCGCTAAAAAACTTACAACGACAACTAGTTGGTCGTAAAAAACAAAAAAAAATACAATGTAAATTGTAGCATAACGATGCCGCGTTATTGTGTCGTACCTATCTGTAAAAGCAATGAAAGAACAGCACAGGTGAATACTTAACACTTATTGACTGAGACCGAGGGAAACAGTATATTTTGTAGACCAGAGACTGTCGATGTTTCTGGACTGACAGTCCAGAGACTGCTTTCCCGAGGTCTCAGTCAATAAGTATTTTATTATATACTGAGTGTCAAAAGAGAAGAAAAGTACCACAAATCAATCAAACATGTATAAAAAGGATTACCTTTTACCTGAAATGGCTCCGTGAGGCTCTGTGGATTTGTTATTTACGGGTGAATAAAAGTAATGTCCACCGCTTAGCTAGGTTGCCAGGGAGAATTTCTCCACTATCACGTGATAAGTTCTTAACCAATAAGAAACAGGAATAAATGAACTTTGACACTCAGTATATAATAAAACAATTTCTTTATTGTTTTTATTTAAAAAATAAACAAACAAGATTTTATGGATTGCGTATGTCGCGCGGACTACAAATTATGAAACATGCATGAAATCCAAATTAGTTTTTCCTCCGTATAATAAATTACATACGAGTTGTTGCATATAAACAAACGCGTGTTTTTGTTTTGTTTTGGTATGTACGTGGGTTTTAAGTTTTATTTTTATTCAGTAAAAAGCCCGCCATTTCTTGTCGAGAAGAAAGCAAGATAGCGGCATCGTCAAATGCCAAACAAACTACCACTGTATTACATTTAACTACTATTACTGTAAAAACGATTATAAGCAGATTTATTTTCACACTTTTCTTTACATGTAGTGTCCCTACTGATAGCCTACATACTAAGCAAACAATTTATTGTTATTTTGATAATATATGATTTCACGAAGGTCACGATCGAAGTACTATACTCAGTATACTGCACGCTTGTACACGCACAAAAAATGTCAACGATATATCATTGCAAATAATACAGTGGCCTCCAAAAGTATATATTTGTGTGGACCAACGGTTCTAAAAACTTTTGTAGTACAAAATTATAAACAAGTGAGTCTGTTTTAAAACTATCAAAGAATCACAGTAGCCTCAATGCATTTGGAAACGCTATGCGTTTGAATCTCTTGATTAAAAGTTCAAATCATGTGAAATCCAAACTATAATTAATAGATAGCTGCCAATAGATAGACAGATAGATACAGGGTAGCCCCTTCAGTGTTACGACACTGGTATCAATGGGGGCCCTGCAATACTAAACAGGGCAGGTGATTAAATATACAGTGGGTGGGGGTGTGCAATAAAATTATAGGGTCATCAATTTTCACAAAACTTTACAAATTAGGTTTAGGGCACCACGCCGGTAGAAAAGGCTTCTAGGTAAGCTGGGCTTAGACCAATTTTTTTTATCAACAAAAATGAAAACTAATCTTGCAAGCAAAAATTTAATTGTTTTCCAAGTGCAACCTTGAAGATCCAAACTGAAATTTATATTTGCCAAGGCAAAAATTTTCCTTTGCTACAGGCATGTGGGTGGGACATTAATGATGCCATGTAGTGGAGGGGGAAACTGCATATTCTGCCTAGCCATCAGAGATGCAGTGGGGGGGGCAGGAGGTGCAGCTGCCCCTTTTTCCATTTGCTAGGAGGGGCAAGGGGGGCAAATGTGCCCATTAGGTACGTATAAAGAAGATTATATAACATTTAGTTTTGAAGAATGTATTTACTTAGTGATAACAAAACCTGTTGTGGCACTGTAAATTGAAACAATGTTATTAAAATACCTAATGGTGATCGAAGATGCTACGACAAGAATATGATGGGTAAAAATTTGACTCATTAAGAATGCAACTGACCGTCTAAATTCCTGGGCATGGATTTTAACAAGGTTGAACAGGCCACATGCATTGTCTTGTGTCAACTCTAAAAGCAAGAAAAAATAAATCAAACATAATTTGTTCACAGATTCCCCATGAAAAATGTAGAGTTACTAACACAGTAGGAAAATGCAGTGAACAGAGTAGCCACTTGCTGGAAAGCAAAAAGCTCTAGCCACATTTGCAGCAATCATTTTACTGCATCTGACTACCTATCAACAAAAATTGGGTCAATTTATTTGAAAAAAAAATGCTGTTCCAACACAACAACTCACCAGTGCTAATTACATAACATCAGAGCTTGACGGTTTGGACAAACCTGCACTAAAACGGCGTTGTTTGGAAGAGTCTCAGTCACCAATGCAAATTGTTATGCAAGACCCCAGCTATGCTAAGTCAGAAGCCCCAGAGCCATCTCAAATCCCAGAAACACTAAGCAACCCAAAGTCTGCCACAACTGTACAATCTTCGCATGTTTCACAGTCGTCACAAGTGCCACCATTCCCTGAAAAACAAAACAAAATGAATTATGCACAGCTAAAGAAAAAGATCAGCACCTTGAAGCAAAAGCTAAGAAGGAGGGACAAGAAAGCTATGAATGCAAACCACCTAATAAATACCATGAAAAATAAGTTACTCATCAAAGAGGACGAGGCCAAGTTACTACACCATAATTTCAAGGGACTGAACCTGCAATTATTTAGCAACCCCATGAAAAATAACAAGGTCCACTCATGTGGTAGGCGTTACAACGACCAAATTAGAGAATTTGCACTAACAGTCCAGTTTTACTCATAAAATTATCTCAAAAAAGGCACCTATCTTAAGGCATAAAATTATTTCAGAAAGATAATACCTCTACCTGCTCCCTCCTTGATAAAATCGTGGGCAAGATCAATGAAATGCAGTCCAGGATTCATTACAGAGGCATTTAAAATATTGAAACAAGAAGTAAAAGATCATCCAGAGAAAAAGGACTGTTGTCTGGTCTTTAATGCAATGGCCATCAGAAAACAAACTCTCTGGGATCCAACAAAAGATGCCTATGTTGGTTTTGTCAATTATGGCGATGTCCTGCCAGAATTATCAGATATACTAGCATCTGAAGCTCTTGTGTTTGTCGTAGTTGGCCTACGGAGTCACTGGAAATGTCCGATTGCCTATTTCTTGATTGACAAGATATCTGCAACCAACCAACCAAGCACAACGTCTTCTCAAGGCTTAGGTGTTGACAGCAGAGATTGGTTTGAAAGTGTGGTGTCTTACCTCTGATGGAACATCATCCGATCTATCTACGTTCAGGCTTCTTGGTTGCCTACTTGGCTTGACCTACGAATCCATCACGGCGAAGTTCAAGCATTCAACACTTGATCATGATGTCTTTTGCATTTTGGATCCTTGCCACAAGCTCAAGCTTGCACGAAATACTTTGGCAGACCTTGGTTCTATGGTAAATGTCGATGAGAATGGTGAAACTGATGAAATTTGCTGGAAGTTTCTCCAACACCTCCATGATGTACAGGAAAACTATGGCATGAAGCTTGCAAACAAGTTAACTTCCAAGCACATCAAGTACCAATCTCATAAAATGAAGGTGGATTTTGCTGCCCAGACCCTCAGCTCTTCAGTATCCGATGCCATCGACTTCCTCAACATTGTTGAAAAGGATGCCAGATTCCAAAACAGCGAAGCTACAGTCAACTTCATCCGTACCAGTGGCAAGCTGTTTGACATCCTCAACACATGAAACCCCCTCGGAAAGGGAAGTAAGCAGCCATTAAAGTTGCCTAACCAAGCTGAGTGGGAAACAGAACTTGTAATGATAGCTAAATACTTGCTACCATTGAAGTCAGGTGATGGCCAATTATTTATTACCCACAAGACAAAGACCTTTATTCTGGGTTTTGTAATCACAATCAAATCCACAATCGAGATGGCGACGACAATAGTTATACAAGATAGAGATCCATACTCACATATAAATTTTCCCAAGATCCCATTGAGATCCTTTTCTCGTGTATCCGTGCCCGTGGTGGATGGAACAACAACCCCAATTGCCTCCAGCTGCAATACACAATGAGAAGAATGTTACTAAGAAATGCTGTCAGCGCTTCCCAACATGCCAACTGCAATATCCTTGATCACCACTCAGTTGTCCCAATTCTACACACCAGAAAGCATTCCTCTCCCTTGAAGAAACCTACACCACCGGTTGCCAATAACGATGATGCAGATCTACATTGCCGTAACATGGAGTATATACAAAACGTACAGCATTCAGAATTTATAATGTATGTGCTACATTGCATCAGTGGATTTGCTGCTTTCAAGCTGGCCAAGAAATTGTCCTGTTCCCAATGTATTGAAGATATGACTGCTTCCACTACAGCTACCACTGGCAACGAGCGCTCTGACCATGATTACTGGCGCAAAAGTTCTGATAATCTGTACGACAGAGCGTCTGCATTCACCAATTTTATAAACAAAAGTGGTCTCAAAGAACCACCTGAATTTACAGTGAAGGTTGTGCATATTCAGATAAGGTATTCAAGTGCAATGTCTCATTGATGCCAAATCAAAAAACCAATGAGCCAAAACTGAAAGAGAAAATGGTCAAAGAAGTTAGCCATTACTTTGCCGACAAAGTTCCTGTCGTAAGCGAAGAAACTCACGAGAGTTCCATCACCGAAACCTTGTTTGGCAACCACAAGCTCTACCTGGTCAAATGTATTGCCGACCAGTTCCTTAAATTGCGGTTATTCACCTATCTCAAGACTAACAATGACAAAGTTATTAAGGGAGGACTTCCAAGTCGAAGGCATGAGCTGAATAAACTCACATTATTCCGAAACCAATAAATCAATATTACAAATAATTCATTTATGTGCAACTGTAAACTGTGCAGTTTGTAACAGTTGTTTTGTAGAACAGGTAATTTGCGAGCTGTGAAGTTGCAAGCTGCCAGTTGTAAGGAACTCATGTCTGGCACTTTGGATAAGTATATCATTGATACTAAACATCAATTGATGAGCTATTTATTGTTAGGGTTGGAACGCACAGCTTGCAACTCTGCTACTAGCAGTTAACCAAACTGATTGTTTTGTATAAACAGTTTGCGCTGTTAATTATTGAACATGGTGAAGTTGTGTTTATTGTTAAAAAAATGTATTAAAGAGAAATGGCAACAAAAATTTTTATTGTCTGATTTGAAAGATACTCTAAAAGTAATATATAAACGTATTTTACAAAATTTCTATATCTGTTTTACTTTGAGAGATATTGTCACCTGAATAATCGAATTGTCCGCCATCTTGGATTAACTTTTAACCTCATTAACAATGTTTTGGTGACGTCACAACAGGGATAAGCCATTCAAAGCTTCTCCTAAATATCTACCAACAATCAAATATTGTTTAAAATCTTTTCAGTCGGTGCTGAAATCCGAAACACTTACCATGTATGTGGTTATTGGAGAAGATTAATCATTGTGTCATAAGAAAAAAAAATTGCGTGCCCCAGTTGTGACGTATCATGCATATCTACAAATATCCACGATGGCGGACAACTAAAGATTTCAAGTCAAAATATCTCACCAAATAAGGCAGATATAAAAATTCTGTAATAGACTTCTATATATTGTTTTGGAGTCTCTTTCAAATAAGCCGATAAGAATTTTTGTTGCCATTTCCCTTTAAATCTTGAAAAAATGATCGATGGATGATCAAGAGTGAGTGAACATGTTTTATCAGTGAGATCCCAGTCTGGAAAGAAAACGATGTACACCAGACATGTCCGGTGTACAAACATGAATTTTGGTGTGCAATTGGCGTACAATTACTAACCAACATAAGTAATAGTAATGTTATATCACTTGTCAACCAGACAACCACATATATTATAATGTTCATTTTGGCGTACAAATATTCATATACAGAAATTTGAAAAACGGTGTACATTTTTACAGCTATGAATTGACTTCCGGTGTACAAAAAATAACTTTCCAGGCTGGGTGAGATCGAAATATATTATAAATTTATTTATAGCAATTATGAAATATCATTACATTACATATTAAATTTATTGCAAATTATGTAAATATGTAAATTTTGTAAACAGTTCGCACTGTTAATTAATGAATGGTGAAGTTCCTGTAAAAATTGTATCAAACCGTGAAAGAAACAATGATCGATGGACGATCGAACCGCGAACATGTTTTATATAAAATCGAAATATTATAAATTTATTTATAGAAATTATGAAATATGTAAATATCTTACCCTTGGAATGCCATAGTTTATCATTTTAAAAATTGGAACCATCCAAACGAAGTTTGTGAAGTTTTGTCTTCATATTTTTTACTTTTTCGCTTCCAAAAATACAGAATACATTTCACTCCCACGCGGACGCCATTTTACATTTGACCGCACGTGAAAAAAGACTGAAAATGACGCCCAAAAACGCCTTCAATTTCCGCCATTTTGTGTTACACTTTTTGATTACGCAATCGACTGAAGTTAGCCTTCCATATATATAGAGTTCACTGGTAGTATCTAGCATTGTTCAATGGGGTCGGTAAGCCACAAGACTATGAATTAAAGGTGCATGTGAACCCAGACATCTCTTGAGTTATTGTGGGTCCCACCCCCTGGGCTTCACCATTAGTTGCCGTCCCAAAGGCAAATGGTGAAGTGCGTGTCTTTGTCGATATGCGGCGAGCGAATGAAGCGGTCATTCGTGAGCATCACCCTATTCCCACGTTAGAAAAGACGGTGCATGCGCTTACTGGCGCAACGATTTTCTCTAAGTTAGATCTACGAGGGGGGAGGGGAGGTACCAACAAATTGAGCTCCACCCTGATTCTCGCGGACTGAATGTATTTTCGACGCCTCAGGGTTTAAAGCGCTACAAGCGTTTGATTTTCGGCTAATCATCTGCCTCTGAAATGTACAAGTTCGTCCTCCAGCACGCACTGCAAGGAATACCTGGTCTTCGCAGTATATCCGATGACATTATCGTTTTTGGAAAAACTAGGGCTGACCACGACCGAAGCCTTGACCAAACCCTGCAACGGCTCTGTGACAGAGGTCTCACTCTTAACAAAGATAAGTGCCTTTTCAGTGTTCCCGAGTTAGTATTTTTTGGAATTAAGATTTCTGCTGCTGGCCTGTACTCTGATGATAAAAAAGTGAAGGCTATCCAAAACGCCCAAGCTCCCATCAATGTTGGGGGGGGGGGGGGTCCGAAGCTTCCTTGGTTTTGTCAGCTACTGTGTACGTTTCATTTCAAATTTTGCAACCGTATCTGAGCCGCTTCGCCAGCTGACACAGATAGGTACTAAATGGGTATAGGGAAAGCCCCGACAGCTCGCATTCAACCAGCTCAAAGACAGTCTGGCTAGTGATGGCTCACTACAACCCTGAAGCGGAAACCGAACTCAGGGTCGATGCTAACCCCGTTGGGTTAGGTGCTATCCTAATGCAATCCGATGGACAAAAAGTACGTCTTGTTGCATATGCGTCAAGGACCTTCACCGAAGTTGACAGGCGTTACTCTCAGACCGAGAGAGAAGCTCTGGCAGTTGTATTGTGGTGTGAAAAGTTCCATTTATACCTTTACGGCACGCAATTCAAGCTCTATACTGACCACAAGCCACTCAAGATGATTTAGAGTCCCAAAGAAAAGCCACAACCACGTATAGAGCGTCGGCCTCCTACACCTTCAGCCGTATCGTTTTACAGTCATTCATATGCCAGGCAAGACTAATCTAGCAAATGTCCTCTCACGGCTTCTATTCAAAGCCCAGTCCGCTCAGAAGCGCAATATAGCTGAAGAATACATTCATTTCATCACACAGAAGGCTGTCCCTAAGTCCACGACACTGGAGCAATTATCAAAAGCCACCTACGAAGACGCAACGCTGCAACAACTCCAGCAGCGATTATTGCACAACCAGTGGTCAACTTCCCCTGACATTCAGCAGTTTTTCAGAGTTCAAAATGGGTTATCGACCTGTCAAGGCTTGCTTCTGAGAGGAACTCGAATCGTCATGCCTGAGTGCCTTCGCCGCCAGACTCTTTCTTTGGCTCACGAGAATCATCATGATCAAGGCATTGTGCGCTTTAAACAACTCCTTCGACTGAAGATGTGGCAACCAAGTATGGATACTGAAGCTGAGACCCTAATCAAAGAATGCATACCCTGTCAATCCACCATGCCTCCATCTCCACCTTTAACCGCTACATCCTTCAAGAATACCTTTGAAGCCATGGCAGTCTATTCACATTGATCTCTGCGGTCCGTTCCCTACAGTCGAGAGTCTATTAGTTTGTGTCGACGCGTGTTATCGGTGGACGGAAGTGGAGATTATCCGAGCCCCATCTTCCGAAATTATCATTATCACAGGTGCAGGCAATAGACTTAAGAGAGAGTAAGATTGTTAGTGTACGAAAGTTATTGTGTGTAAACGAATAAAAGAACATAATAGATGTATGGGGATATAATGAGGGAGGGTGTCCAAAACATAATTATAACCATGTTACAGGTAAGCCATATTTCATGGTTGGGAAGGCAAACTACCTATCTAAATTTGGCAGACTAGTTACAAATTCTCCTAAACCATAACCTCGAAAATTAGGTCTGAAACATATTTTACTAAATCTTAAAAATGGTCATCTTCAGAATTACAACCAGCCCTAATTACTTTTCTTTTATTACTTGTAGATGAAATAGCGGGTGTACAGCGAGCTACGGTCCAGTTTATCGAAGACGCCGCTGCCGAGGACGAAAATGAAATTCTTTACGTTTTGGTGCCATTTAACGATCCAGGTGAGTGAAAAAGAAATTAAGCAGATACTAAGCCACGGAATAATTAGATTTGTCAATGATAACAATTATTTAAGAAATAATAACCTGCGAGGTAGTTAACCACTCGCACAGTTCTATACTTAAATGGGAAAGTGTGCTTTTCACAAATGTGTGCATGTACATTGATTAAAATTGTTCTGATCAATTAAATTTCCTCTATAGTTTCACGCCTGCTGCCATGGCAGATCCAGGGTAAGTCAAAATAAATTATAGCAGCTCAATTTTAAATTCAAAATAACTTTATAACAATGTCATAGGTTATGAATTTCAAAGAATAAAATCTAACCGATGAAGTTGCTTTGAAGGTATTTTAAAATGTAAATATATCCTAGAATGAGCTGTAGTAATTTATTTTGACTTACGCTGGATCCGCCACTGTAAATTGAGCGAGTGCCATGGTGGTGAGCGACGTGGTATTTAAATCCTTTCATATTTTATCTCAGCCTGCGTCCTTTTTGCCTTATTTTAAAATTTTCGAACGACAAATCTTAACGTAAAAATCTTTCTTTCTGTCGGGTGCTGAAAATTATTAAAAGTCAAGGCGAGGAAGCAGAGATTTTGCCAACAGATTTTGTCGGCAATAAGTCGAGATGACCTGAGGCCGCCGGTTGTGTAAAAAAGTGATTGAAGTTAACTATGGTTAGCGGAACCTAATCAGAACCACGTATTTTGTATTTAATCGGAGTTAAACTACAAAACAGTGATTGCAACAGCTAAGCCCCTGACAGAGAAAAAATTACAGAATGATCCGGTGTGTCGGGAACATTTTCATTCCAGAAAAGCAGCTCGTTTGTGTGGGATTACATGAAGTGTCGACTGCATTTCTTCGCTTAACCTAGGACGTCAAAAATCCACCATCGACGAAGCGTTAGTGCAACAACAATTCAAACAAGCAAAGCAAAAATGGTTACTGGGCATACACACATACATATACATATATCCTATGACCTTATCAGTCATAAATTGACTGGTTTCCATGAGGGTCGTGAGATATTGAATAACTATTTACAAGACAGATAATACGCTTAAACTTACACTATTAGAACACGACGAATACAGTGAGTTCACTACAGTATTAAGAAGTATATTCATGCAGTCCGAGCAAGTTTCAACTGATTATTCGTTTTGACATTGATTCAGTGAAAGAGCTTACAGATTCAGCAATTTTAGCCTCATTGGGAAGATTAATCTAATGCAAGGGAGCATTATAACTAAAGCACCTCCTGCCAAATTCTTTCTTCGGCACAGGTAGTCTAAATCAGTTTCCCTATTTCTGACGTTGTAAGTGTTATCCCTTTCATTATTAAAGCGAAAAACGTCTTTTAGGTTAGAGCGGTGTAGCCATTTAAAATTTTGTAGATGAAAATAAATTTTAGGTATTTTCGCCTTTCCAAGAGATTTCCAATTTAAATTTTTAAATAGAACTGACAATCCAGCATCGTAACTTGCCCCAGTAATTACTCTTGCTGCCCGATTTCGATACTTTTGCAACCTTTCATTCCGCAATTATCCCATAGCGGGCTACGATAATCGAAATAAGGCTGTACAGTACAATAGCATGGTATAGCATTTTTAGTGTCGGCAATGGCACAAAAGGTTTAACTCGTCTCATCGAATAATTGCGGACACCAAACTTAGAACAGATTGAATCAATACGTTTTTCATAAGATAATCTTTCGTCCATGGTAACAACAAGGTATGTGAATTTATTTGTCCTAGGTATTTGTACATTATTAATTAAGATATTTTTGTCAACTACTTTATTCTTAAGATTATAGGAAGAGCCAATGATCATATATTTGGATTTACTGGAACGGATTTGAAGCTTTTTTGTTTAGCATCAATTCTCGTATATTTTAAAGATCAATGGTTATCTTGTCAGCAATGTCAGCGTAGTCGTACGAGGATGCGCAGCATCATCCGCTTATCATTAGCATAAATTGAAGGAGTAGAGTGCATGACTCAGTGAATCTGCCATATCATTTATATATAATAAAAGAAAAAGAGGACCAAGGATAGACCCTTGGGAAACCTAACATGTAATAGTTTTTGAACCCGATAACAGTGGCGAAGCCAGCCCGACATTTGGTCATGCAAATGCAAATTTTTCAGTGTTTAAAGACCGTATAAGGAATCATTTTCTAAAGGAATGAATAATGATGATGATTTAAATTTGCATAGCATGACCAAATTGTCGGGCTGGCTCCGCTACTGCTCGATAATTGTCCATTTACCAGACATCGTTAAACTCTATTATTCAGGTATGATTGAGACCATTATAATTGATTTCCCGTTACTCCAAACAAATTGCGCATTTTATTAATCCATGGAATCAAAGCTTTTCTATAGTCAAGAAGGACTAAACAATTCAATTTTCCATCGCCTATATTTTTAAGCAAGCTATCGCACATTTGTATCAACGCAGACATGGTCGAATGTTTAGGTCTAAATTCTGATTGAAATCTGGATAATAATGTACTGTTTAAGAGATAGCGAATATTTATAACTGCTCAAATGATTCAATATGGCTGATGCAGAGAAATCTAAACGGTTAAAAGCGATTTGAATCAGTCGCAGAGGCGTCGTAGACGATTTATGATTAGGAGGAGCGAACAAACTGGACAGTTTAAGCAAAATTCAAAGCGGACGGATCGAAGTTATAAATACTCTACTAGAAAACAAACTTGAAACCATGAAAGAAATCGATCAGAAAATCTTAAATGTATGCGAACTGGCAGCTATAAACAATGAAGTTAAAAAGGAGTTTGTGGCCCGATTGTCGATTGTCAACAAAAATTTAAAGACGACGCAAAACGAAAACAGCAAATTCAACAACTGCCTACAGTAAATGAGTGTAAACAATCAAGAAGTGACGACCCAGGAAACACAAAGTACATCTCAAAGAACATAGGAAAGTTCGTCTAGCAAATCTGACGATGCTACGATTTAAAGGTGACCTAATAAAATGGAATGGTTTTTGGGACACTTTTAATACTTCAGTTGACGAGAAGAACAAGATAATTATCTACAATTGACAAATTCAATCATCTGAATTCCTTACTGCAAGGAAACTCCTAGCAATTCGGTGAATGCGTTAATTGTCCGGTGTTTTTTTTTAAATTGCAAAGGAGGAATTTGTTTTGATGACGACAGTTCGAAAGAATTTCCGATCTTTTGTTCGGTGGTTTCTGTATGTAGGCTGTAGGCAAAAGCTGCACAAGATCTTCAACAGGAATAATGTTAAGGTCAGTTACGGATGCACCCCTAGCGCAGCCAGTATCATCAAGTGTCAGAACAAAAAGATCCTAGAAAACCAACCCAGTAGCACGACCATAGAATGCAATTTTGCAGAGCTAAAGATTCCTGCCCACTCCAAGGAAAATGCCAGACGGAAAATGTGGTTTACCTGGCCCAAGTTACAAACAGAAAAAACAGTGAAAGAAAATGCTACATGGGGACACAGAACGAACATTTAACAGTGGCGTAGCTAGCTTTCAAACTTATGTCATGCTATTGTGATGATACACAGTCGGCGCCACCATGGTTGGCACCGACTGGGAGAATTTTGAAATTTAGAGCCTCTAGATCGTCGGAAATGGCCTTTTTGGGCTCTGATAAAATCAAAATTTACGCATAAACTTTAGATGATTCTGAGTATACACAGTTAATTTCTTAAGTTTTATTCAGCCAAATTGAAGAAAATTTACCACCACAACATTTTGTCTTTGACTGTTTCGCGCAATATCAGGGCTCATCAGCATGTCAAGGAAACACAATAACTGTTCGACATATGCATAACCATGTACGATACACATAAATGGTGTCAGCGTGATTCCGACATGGACAGCCTTAAAAAATAAAAGCTGCCGAGCAGCCTCATCAACATGAGAAGCTCGGTTAGAATTGAGGAACTATTTGGGACATTTCATAGACATGAAATTACTCAATTTTTCATGTCATCCCAGTTGATTTCTAACCCTTTACCCCCTCCCTGACCCTCCCCAAATGGCAAAACAAAAGTTAAAAACCTCAATGATATAGCAGTTCCATTCAAAGTGCTACAATGGACAAGGGATATGTTAAAGTTAGACAATACCAGATAGTAGTTTTAAAATATTTACAATGAAAATAGAAAATTGAAATAGAGAATGTACAAATTTAAAAAAATAGAAAAACAAATTTAAAAACCTTTACCAGCAGTCAAAGTAATTACAGATAAATGTTACTACAGATATTCATAGTATGTTTAATTACGGGAACCACTGAGTATTTTGATAAAATACAATACAACGGAAACTCCGAAAATTGACAACATGATAAATTTTATTTCTACGTTTCGACTATTCTTTAGTCATCATCAGGAACGAAATGATGATCTTATTACAGAATGTAATATATACATTCAGTGAAGAAACATGATATACTAGTTAAATATTATTAAAAGGTCTTTGGAGGCTTTTGACGCGTGATTCAAAGTAGAGTTGTGTCTGTTAATTGCTATTGATTCTAGATATAATAACAATGACCAATGTCTAGATTTATCTATCATTTTAAAATTATTTCTCGTCTTGGGCAGAAATAGTTGTTTTACAACCTTTGCGCTTACAGTGCCACACGAACCATCCGTCACACCAGACTTTGTTACGAACCGCATGTCGCGTCTCTGGCTTGCGATTAAATCACGTTGCTGCATCCAAACTATCTTCATTTCCAAATTCTCGCCAAAGATCACCGCTCGAAGTTCGCCGTGAAGAGACATTTCGTCGCGTCGGAGCAATACTGTTGTTGATAGTATGCTCGACAAACATTTTGAAGCCTTTTTATAATAAAGTGTAGTGATGACTCATCGTTTGTTTTGGTCAGCATGACATCAAGATAGCACAGCTAAAACGCATATTATTCTTTCTGTTCACTTTTTTTATACACCCTGTATATTAGACTTTTCTCTGAAGAAGCCGTTACTGGCGAAACGTTTGGATTTTAATAAAGTTTCATCCTTTTTTATGCCTGTTGAAATCATTTTATTGACTTTAGAGTTTTAATTGTAATTATACAAATATACTAAACCAGGCATGGCATCTAAAAACTCATGAGTCCATGTTTTGTGTCGAATTATTTCAAAATGACTGAAGCTTATAGAATAATTTTAAACTTGTTTTAAACCACGTTCTTTTCTCTTTCGAACAAGCCGTAATTCGTATTTTTACTCCGCGTAACGTACTTGCTATGACAAATTTAGTAAAAGCTATTGATTTGAGATGCCCTCCAATTATGCAAATTCACTATGTGTTTCATGGTCGCCAGTTAAATTTTTAATTTTTTCACTTATTACATAAATGGTATTTCTGTTAAACTTGATAAAACTTGTTATAAAGCTTTACAGAAGATAGCGGACCGTTTACATCAACAAAAACCTTAGATTTATGCCATAATAATGATCGAAATTAGCGTTTTGTTTATCCGCGCGTGCACAATGTTGTCGAAATTGCATAATGTTAATATTCATGAAGTCGATACAAGCTTGAACTATCCGTTCGTAGTGCACGTTAATGGTCCGTTATCTTCTGTAAAGCTTTATAACAAGTTTTTTTAAGTTTAACAGAAATACCATTTATGTAATAAGCGAAAAAATTAAAAATTTAACTGGCGACCATGAAAGACATAGTGAATTTGCATAATCGGAGGGCATCTCAAATCGATAGCTTTTACTAAATTTGTCATAGCACGTACGTTACGCGGAGTAAATATACGAATTACGGCTTGTTCGAAAGAGAAAAGAACGTGCTTTAAAACAAGTCCAAAATTGTTCTATAAGCTTCAGTAATTTAGAAATAATTAGACACAAAACATGGACTCTTTTTTTTTATACACCCTGTACATAAAATTTTTTTTTTGTCCTCTATTTATGTGTACATACCATATCTAATTAAAATAGATAATTATATGCAGATATTTCTGCCAATACAACCGTTCATAATATTGTCTGAATGTTTCTGTATTTCTAAGGCTTCAATGATCTTGCGTTCGCTGCAGGATTTGATGTTAGTATTTTCCAACTAATGGGACATTCTTCAAAAGGATTGTCGGAGTGACTCTTTAAGTGCACAAAGACTGTCTGTTTTTTTATTCTAAGGTGTTCTTTTATCTTTGATCCTACAGTTCGTCCAGTTTCCCATATATACGTTATATTACAGTTTGAACACACTATTTGATAAACTACATGTTTTGTAAAGCAGCAATTTGTTTTCAACGTCAGCTTACACGTTTCACAATCATCTGGGCAATTAAGCTTTTCTCTTGAGGGCGCAAATACCTTCGATGACGGCTGACCATTCATGAAATGGGTTTTAATGTTCGATATTCCCGAATTGCGTATAACAGACAATGCTCGTCGTTTTATTCACTCACATAAGGTATCTTTAGGTATAGATGTTTTCCTGCTCATCATTGTTTGGGATTGTGCTCAATGTCCGTCTGATAACCGCTTGAATAAATCTTTTGTGATAACCATTCTGTTTGAACATTGTCGTGATTTTGCGTAATGACTAGCCTCGTTCCCAGGCGCTTTCTAATTTTCTAATCAGGAAAAGTGTATAGGATTGTATATATAGATTTAATATCGTGAATGCGCGCGGGAAACACGCGAGGAGAAAATAGGGGGGAAGGGAGCGAAAGCGCCTGGCAGAAAATGGATTCAAGATGGCGGAATGCGTGAAGCAGCCACTGCCAAGTTTAATAGAACTCCCCTCGACGATATAAGCAAAGACGAGCACCTTCGAGATTAGATTTCTTAAGGCTTTCGGTAATCTCTTCCATCTATCAAACACATGTACGGCCAACACACGCGACTGGAAAACGAAATTCTCAATAAAATACTATCTTATCACTTTTTCGTTGAATCATACACTTTTTTCTGCATTTTCTGCCAGGCCCGACCGCGCGTTTCCGACTGTGTTTTCCACGCAATACCCACGCAACGGCACGCAACGGTAACGGTTGGGCCTGGGGACGAGGCTGCGTAATGACCGCGTTCTCGATTGTGCATCCGTCGAACATGCAACCGCTCTTCTAATTTCTCCAACCAATATGGCCCGCTTGGAAAAATTTGTACCGTGACTATCCCAAGGCATTATAGCTTGACTATGAAACGGTTTGATGTAAAGTTCAGTACTGAATTTGTTTGTACGCTCATCAAACGAAACTAATGTGTCCAGGAATGGTAGCTGATTATCTGAATTTGGCTTTTCTATAGTAAATTTTATAGCATCATTCAAGCCGTTTGAAACCTCCAACAATTTGTCTGCATCCATATCCTGGGATACCAATGCAGCAAATATATCATCAATAAATCGTTTTAATAAAATAGTTCCGTAAAATTTTTCCAATAGTAGCTCATCAAGTTCATTCATATATATGATTGCAAGCGTTGGAGCTAAATTGTTCCCCATTGCTAGACCTTTCTTTTGACTATAACTCTTACCATCAATTAGAATAGTGTCGCTTGTAATACAAAGGCGAAGGAGTGCGAAATCATCTCCTGTCAATGCTGAGAAACAACTGCCCGATTTATTCTTTTCGAAAAAATGTTTGGCCACATATAACGTTTGGCGTACTATATATTATATATTATATATATGTATATGTACATGTATATGTATATGTACATGTATATGTATATGTATATGTATATGTATATGTATATGTATATGTATATGTATATGTATATGTATATGTATATGTATATGTATATGTATATGTATATGTATATGTATATGTATATGTATATGTATATGTATATGTATATGTATCTGTATCTGTATCTGTATCTGTATCTGTATCTGTATCTGTATCTGTATCTGTATCTGTATCTGTATCTGTATGTGTATGTGTATGTGTATGTGTATGTGTATGTGTATGTGTATGTGTATGTGTATGTGTATGTGTATGTGTATGTGTATGTGTATGTGTATGTGTATGTGTATGTGTATGTGTATGTGTATGTGTATGTGTATGTGTATGTGTATGTGTATGTGTATGTGTATGTGTATGTGTATGTGTATGTGTATGTGTATGTGTATGTGTATGTGTATGTGTATGTGTATGTGTATGTGTATGTGTATGTGTATGTGTATGTGTATGTGTATGTGTATGTGTATGTGTATGTGTATGTGTATGTGTATGTGTATGTGTATGTGTATGTGTATGTGTATGTGTATGTGTATGTGTATGTGTATGTGTATGTGTATGTGTATGTGTATGTGTATGTGTATGTGTATGTGTATGTGTATGTGTATGTGTATGTGTATGTGTATGTGTATGTGTATGTGTATGTGTATGTGTATGTGTATGTGTATGTGTATGTGTATGTGTATGTGTATGTGTATGTGTATGTGTATGTGTATGTGTATGTGTATGTGTATGTGTATGTGTATGTGTATGTGTATGTGTATGTGTATGTGTATGTGTATGTGTATGTGTATGTGTATGTGTATGTGTATGTGTATGTGTATGTGTATGTGTATGTGTATGTGTATGTGTATGTGTATGTGTATGTGTATGTGTATGTGTATGTGTATGTGTATGTGTATGTGTATGTGTATGTGTATGTGTATGTGTATGTGTATGTGTATGTGTATGTGTATGTGTATGTGTATGTGTATGTGTATGTGTATGTGTATGTGTATGTGTATGTGTATGTGTATGTGTATGTGTATGTGTATGTGTATGTGTATGTGTATGTGTATGTGTATGTGTATGTGTATGTGTATGTGTATGTGTATGTGTATGTGTATGTGTATGTGTATGTGTATGTGTATGTGTATGTGTATGTGTATGTGTATGTGTATGTGTATGTGTATGTGTATGTGTATGTGTATGTGTATGTGTATGTGTATGTGTATGTGTATGTGTATGTGTATGTGTATGTGTATGTGTATGTGTATGTGTATGTGTATGTGTATGTGTATGTGTATGTGTATGTGTATGTGTATGTGTATGTGTATGTGTATGTGTATGTGTATGTGTATGTGTATGTGTATGTGTATGTGTATGTGTATGTGTATGTGTATGTGTATGTGTATGTGTATGTGTATGTGTATGTGTATGTGTATGTGTATGTGTATGTGTATGTGTATGTGTATGTGTATGTGTATGTGTATGTGTATGTGTATGTGTATGTGTATGTGTATGTGTATGTGTATGTGTATGTGTATGTGTATGTGTATGTGTATGTGTATGTGTATGTGTATGTGTATGTGTATGTGTATGTGTATGTGTATGTGTATGTGTATGTGTATGTGTATGTGTATGTGTATGTGTATGTGTATGTGTATGTGTATGTGTATGTGTATGTGTATGTGTATGTGTATGTGTATGTGTATGTGTATGTGTATGTGTATGTGTATGTGTATGTGTATGTGTATGTGTATGTGTATGTGTATGTGTATGTGTATGTGTATGTGTATGTGTATGTGTATGTGTATGTGTATGTGTATGTGTATGTGTATGTGTATGTGTATGTGTATGTGTATGTGTATGTGTATGTGTATGTGTATGTGTATGTGTATGTGTATGTGTATGTGTATGTGTATGTGTATGTGTATGTGTATGTGTATGTGTATGTGTATGTGTATGTGTATGTGTATGTGTATGTGTATGTGTATGTGTATGTGTATGTGTATGTGTATGTGTATGTGTATGTGTATGTGTATGTGTATGTGTATGTGTATGTGTATGTGTATGTGTATGTGTATGTGTATGTGTATGTGTATGTGTATGTGTATGTGTATGTGTATGTGTATGTGTATGTGTATGTGTATGTGTATGTGTATGTGTATGTGTATGTGTATGTGTATGTGTATGTGTATGTGTATGTGTATGTGTATGTGTATGTGTATGTGTATGTGTATGTGTATGTGTATGTGTATGTGTATGTGTATGTGTATGTGTATGTGTATGTGTATGTGTATGTGTATGTGTATGTGTATGTGTATGTGTATGTGTATGTGTATGTGTATGTGTATGTGTATGTGTATGTGTATGTGTATGTGTATGTGTATGTGTATGTGTATGTGTATGTGTATGTGTATGTGTATGTGTATGTGTATGTGTATGTGTATGTGTATGTGTATGTGTATGTGTATGTGTATGTGTATGTGTATGTGTATGTGTATGTGTATGTGTATGTGTATGTGTATGTGTATGTGTATGTGTATGTGTATGTGTATGTGTATGTGTATGTGTATGTGTATGTGTATGTGTATGTGTATGTGTATGTGTATGTGTATGTGTATGTGTATGTGTATGTGTATGTGTATGTGTATGTGTATGTGTATGTGTATGTGTATGTGTATGTGTATGTGTATGTGTATGTGTATGTGTATGTGTATGTATATGTATATGTATATATATATGTATATGTATATGTATATGTATATGTATATGTATATGTATATGTATATATATATATATATATATAAAAAAATATATATATATATATATAAATATATGTATATATATATATGTATATATATATATATATATATATATATATATATATATATATATATATATATATATATATATATATATATATATATATATATATATATATATATATATATATATATATATATATATTACTATAAGATAGTCGAAACGTTGAATAAAGTATCAAAATGAAAACCCTATTTTGCTGTAACTTTCATATATTAACAAAATTTGATTACCGTATATTGTTAGGATGTACCACATACTGAACTCTCGTTATGAACAATGTCGAAACTGCACAGGCTCTCTAATCATTGTAGTCGTTATAAATTGTAATGAACGCAAATGACAAAAATCATGGGCTTCTGCCTTATAACCTGACCGTAATTTTCCCGTTAAGGGCAGAAGAAACTTTGCTGTACATGCGTGTACAGGGCCGGGTCTATTAAAACGGTAATCGAATGTTGAAGTTCTCTTGCGCGTTCGTCATTTGATCTACAGAAATCATTTTTTCGTAGCGGAAAAGACCAAGCTTTGTTCTTTAAGCTTTGGTTCTGCCCAACTAATTTCTTTTGAAATCAGTTGTCATTAGATTTGAAAAGAAATTAGTCGGGCAGAACCTAAATATATAACGCTATTAACGTTCCAATAAAATAACTTGTGATCACATGAGCATTAAGTAGCCAATTCTCTCTCGTGTATACCAAGTTACATTACATCTTGATTAAAATAATATTTTCTGATTTTTAATGTTAAAATATTACTCAGGATTGTAACTGAAAGGTTTTCATTAAAATTTTCATTTTGCGACGTTTCGGAAAGCTTTACTATCCGTTTTCATGCTTTTACTTTTACAAACTACAGTTTCAAGTTCACAAAAATCGTGTTATTATTTACAATGACTTACAAAATTTTTGTAAACTTGAATAAGTAAAAGCTTGAAAACAGATAGTGTAACTGTCCGAAACGTCGCAAAGTAAAAAGTTTAATGAAAACCTTTGTGTTAGAATCCTGAGTAATATTTCAACATTCAAAATCAATGAATTACCAAAGGAAAAATTTTAGAAAAATATTAATATTTTTCTAATGGGTCATGTAGACGTGATCTGTTTCTAATAAAAACCATGTTGTTTTTCCTTCAGGAGTTGGTCCAGTGTTGACAACAAGTTTTCCGGAAGAAGCAAAACAAACAGTGAATTCTCTTACAGCGTATGGCGGCGGTGATTGTCCAGAGCTGGGCATGGCTGGTCTTTATTTAGCTCTCTCTAACAGTCAACCTAATTCTGATGTGTACTACTTTTCTGATGCAGCTGCCAAAGACTCCCATCTGGTATTTTCCGTGATATCAATCGCAGTACAAAAAAACTGTAGAATTTTTTTGTTGATCAGTGGCCAGTGCAATAGCAGACGTAGACGAAGAAGTTTAACAGAGAGAGAGGTCTACAAAAAGCTAGCAAGTGCTAGTGGGGGACAACTCATAGAGTACTCCAAGTCTGACATTGATGAAGCTTTCAAGCTTGTTCGTCAAACAAATACTTCCGAGGGAAATTCCTCGTTGTCTGAGGTGTCGCTGCTCTCTGTCGAAGTTGATGTCAACACATTAATAACGAATTCCTACAAAGTTCAAATTGATTCTTCCATTGCTTCTTTTACCGCTGTATTAAGTGCTCAAAGAGATGCAAATATTGAACTAGTAAAACCTGAAGGTACAGTGAAATCTTAACACGCGGTATTCGTGCTGATTAAAGCTTCTATTGAATCCCATTCACCCATTAGATTGCTTGCCCATTCTCAGATTTCTGTCAGACTTGTGTAGTATAATTAATATTTATTATCACGTTTATTGTTATTACTAATGCGCGGCTAATTCATTTATACATCGTTCATTTAGGCACTGTTACTCAGAGAATTACCTTTGTAGCAAATAAATTTGCCATCATAAGTTTCCTTTGTAACCTCGAAGCTTTTGAAAAGAAAAAAATCCGAGTTTAGAGATGAAAATGAGCGAAAACCCGTCATCACTTGCGCTCTCATAGTTTACAGCCATTTTACGCCTCTAGAAAAACGACCTTTATTGAATTAGCTGTATACGCAAAAAGACAAATAGTCTGGAACCTGTATATAATATGCAGTTTGTATGGATGTCATTTACCTACTTTGGGGCATAACCGGCGGTAAACAGACCACAACGGTGAATATGTTTACTCTACTGTAATCCAATCAGAAGCAAAACATTGAATGGGACCAAATGATTTAAATACTTTGAGCTTTCTCAACTCTGCTTTATAATATGGTGGATATTATTATGCATAAATTGACCAACATATTGCGCAGAATGTTAAAGATTATGAGTGACAACAACGGCGTGAGATGGCGAATTTACGTCCATTTACACTAAGCAAGTGATAATATGCTTTTATAAATACCAATTTTTTTTCTATGAAAAAGATTTAAAGAAAGCAATGGAGGACCTCTCCTGTTTACCTGAATTTGTAAGCTACATGGCCATTTTCATGGAAAGATCAGTGCCAAGAATTTTACATCTTTAAATGACCACGTCCAAAAGCATAAGCTCTGAAGAATGACCGTAAACATCCGAGAATGACCAATGCTTTTATAGTTTAGTAGACAGCACCATGACAACAACGTCGTTTTTTATGCAGTCAGTATTGGATACTTCGCTCTGGATTAGGGTTTGAGCAGCGTTACCATGTTGACCGCAAGTCCATCATGGTCAATTTGCCCTTAATTAGTTGAGATTATCTGTCGACAAGTAAAAAACAAGAATATTATCAACTAACTATAAGAAACTAGTTATAAATGAAACTTTTTCTGTTTTTCTAGACGGTAACGAAACAGTCAATTTAATCTCACAAACATCAACCTTTTATGCTGTTCGCGTGATCTTGCCTACAGTTGGAGTATGGAACCTCAGTATAACTGCATTCGGGCCATTTACTTTACAAGTTACTGGGCAAAGTAGTTTTTCTTTTTCAACAACCCTTGAAAAAGAAGAATATTCCAGCGCCTTTGGAAAAATCGTTGTTCCATTATCTGGGTACCCAATTAAAGGTGGAGTGACTTTCTAAATTGTTAGTTGCATTGTAATAATAATTTGCCCAATTTTCCGTACGTAAAAAAAATTGCTCTTTGGGAAATACTTTGTCGAATGGAAAACGGCTGTACAATCTTGGGTTGATCCTCAGATCGAAGCTGTGACACCGATTTTAAAAAGTGCACGTCAACACCCAGCCGAAAAATGTTGGATTTCTCCTGGGGATCTGGAGTTCCTTCACGACGAATCTTCACAGTGGAAAGGTTGTCATTTGAACTAATACCTTATATGGTGCCCACGGTCTCGTTTGTGTCCACAGCATTAGATATGCTGAAAAAGTTGCTTAACTGTTGCTAAATCCTAAGCTTACCAAAGATGCCTTGGCTAAATTTGGACTTCCCAGTCCCCGTAAACGCAGATCAGAACAATGTCAGAACTTTTTTTAATGACGTTTTGTCGAACATAGTGAAGATAAGTTGCACGAAGACAAAAGTCCATTACCAATGGCAGTGTGCGCATTTAACGTCAATGTATTTACGTGATTTTCCATCAAAATTTTATATTATGTATGACATGTTGTAACATCGTACTTTAGTGTTTTAGCATGTATTTTAAATAAAACAAACCAATCTATGTACCTTTCCATTTCCTTTCACAATATTTTTTGCCTTGCAGGAACGTTGTTATATGTTACGGTAGAACCAACAGAAAATGTATTACAAGCCAACACAAACATTACGGGATACTTGATAGATACAAAAGGGGATCGCTTGGAAAGCTTCGAATTAGAACAAGGAGAAGATTACTACAATACCTCGTATTATGGCTCGGTTCAAATGAAACACGAAGCATTTAAAATCATGTGTGTCGGTTACAGTAAAGATGGGCAAACTATCCAGCGTGTACAACCTCGAGTGATCAGACCACAAGAATTTGAAGTTGAAATATCCTTGCAGAACAACAATCTGAGTCTAGTACCAAGCGAAACGACGACAATCATAGTGATTTTGAAAAACCATGGTTCCAGTAGCACTTTCTCAATTTCGGTGTCCGATGATAGATCATTTGTTGCTTCGTATTCACCTTCGATTGCCCATGTGAACAGCAATGAATCAGTCGATATCCAAATCGACATTTTTGTCCCACCAAATACAATTGATACTACAACTACATCAATATCAGTTTCCGCTTCAATCCAATCCACATCCACAGTTAACCTTGCAAATTTTCTCTCTTTTGAAGTTGCAGTTTTTTCCAAGGTAATGTTTTGTTTGGAAATAAATAACCGACTTGATATATTAACGCCGTATCCGAGTAATTTGTTTAAAATAAAATTAATACTTTTGAAGTTATTTTGAAAGAAATTAGAATTTCTCTAAGCCTCAAATTGAGCCTCTAGTTTTGGCCTTGATGCTTGCACATTTTATTTTATTCATGTTATTTTTTCATTGTTCATGAATTCACACCCGCTAGCGACTAAAATTTTTCCAATTATAGGAGTTTCGCTTTATAAATGAGACTGAGCTGACTTCACAACTTGATCTGTCACGTTTCCTTACTCCATCAGGTACAAGTACAGAGTTATCAGGGAGGAGGGGGGGGGGAGAGAACTTTGTAGGTCAAACTTCTATTGGGATTACTACAGTTGCTACTTTATATACATGTGTGCACTAGTTATTATATATATATATATATATATATATATATATATATATATATATATATATATATATATATATATATATATATATATATATATATATATATATACATATATGTATGTATGTATGTATGTATGTATGTGTGTATGTATGTATGTATATATGTATATATATATATATATATATATATATATATATATATATATATATATATATATATATATATATATATATATATATATATATATATATATATATATATATATATATATATATATATATATATATATGTATATATATATATATATATATACAAACATACGTATTTATAGTGTTCTCTGGATTAAAATTTTTTATTGTTTTGAGCTTTTGACTCCGTTCTTTGAGTCTTCATCAGAAAGATGGATATTGTTTCAAATCTTCGCGCTTTTGGTTACGGTGTTGATCGATATCTGCATGAGCGTCTGATTGGCTGACGGTTTTTTACTTGATGGTCATTGGTTGCCATGGAATGCATCTTATTGTTGCTATTCCCAATCTGTGTTGGTAAGGTAGTGGAAGGTTCGATAGGGGTTATGAAAGGTGATGAGATTAGCGATCTGCGTGAGCGTTTTAGTTGTAAGTAAATTAGAGGAGTATCAATGGGACGGTTGAATGTTTGTTTGTCTAAACTGTGCCATGCTTCCTTAAATTAACGTACATGTTTTGTGTTGGCTTGTCCTAGGCATTTTGTATAAGACCAATTAAACTTATGCCCGTTGTCGTCTGCGTGTTTAGCTGGAAGGGAGTTGTGGTCATGTCTATTAATTGCGTTTTGGTGTTCTAGATCTGTTAGTCTTGTCTGTATCTTTTTTGATGTTTGGCCAATGTATCTTTTTGGACAATTAGCACAGTTAAACATATAGATGGCGTTGTGTTGGTTCGTTGTGTTTGTTTTGTCCTTGTGTTCGGTAAAATTAGTTTGTTGAGTTTGTTGATTGTTTTATGCGCAACGTCAATGTTGAATGGTCAAGGCGTGGTAGTCTGGACGCCATTTCCGACGCTGTGTGTATGTATGGTAGAGTAATTCTTGTCTTTGTTTTCATAAGCTTGTTTATGTTGGTTTGTTTTTTACGTGATAGTACCTTGTTGATAAAATGTGCAGGGTGGTCATTTTTGTAGAAAGTAGAGCACAAATAGTTGCATTCTTCTAGTTTGGATTGGTCAGTGTTGCAATGTGTATCGATTCTGTTGAGTAGTGTCTTGATGCAACTAATCTTATGTTGTGTTGGATGATTGCCATTGTAATTTAATAGTTGATCTGTGTGATTTTTTTGCGATAGACTTGAGTGTTTAAGTTGCTGTCGTCAGTTTTTGTTAAAAGTACGTCTAAAAATGCGAGTTTGTTGTCATGTTCTTCTTCCTTTGTAAATGATTGTGATTTCTTTTGTAGTGTTGTTGATAGTATGTAAAATGTTGTCAACTTTGTCTTTGTTTTTGTTTAACTTCCAGCTAAACACGCAGGTGACAACGGACATAAGTTTAATTGGTCTCATTCAAAATGCCTAGGACAAGCAAACACAAAACATGCACATGAATTTAAGGAAGCATGGCATAGTTTAGACAAACAAACATTCAACCGTCCCATTGATACTCCTCTAATTTACTTACAACTAAAACGCTCGCGCAGATCGCTAATCTCGTCACCTTTCATAACCCCTATCGAACCTTCCACCACCTTACCAACACAGATTGGGAATAGCAACAATAAAACGCATTCCATGGCAACCAATGACCATCAAGTAAAAAACCGTCAGCCAATCAGACGCTCACGCAGACACCGATCTATACCGTAGCAAAAAGCGCAAAGATTTAAAACAATATCCATCTTTCTGATGAAGACCCGAAGAACCGAGTCGAATGCTCAAAACAATAAAAAAATTTAATCCAGAGAACACTATAAATTTTGATGTTTGTATAAATTAAATTTTTAATAAAATGCCTAGATTATAAATCTTCAAATCTATCAAATATATATATATATATATATATATATATATATATATATATATATATATATATATATATATATATATATATATATATATATATATATATATATATATATATATATATATATATATATATATATATATATATATATATATATATATATATATATATATATGTCCGGTGATATCGTTTTTTGTCCCGTGATATCGTTTTTTATCCCGCGATATCGTTTTTTGTCCCTCTCAAAACAAAGATGGCGTCCGACTGAAGGATGATAGAGAGATAACAATAAAAATATAAAGTAATACAAGGGAAATAACAAAAAGAAATTTGCAGCTATTAAAAGATAAGTTATTTTTGGTTTGTTCTTTTTTAATTTCTACCTGTTTAACGTATTTTAAACAATCATTTTTAATTCATTTTGAAATGTACTCGAAGTATAAATAATTTGAAAATATAATCTGGTTTTTGCTGTAGATGAAGGCACAAGTATGTGATAAATATGTTATCATATTCGAGACTCGGTAATATCACTTTTATCGCTCTCGTTACAATATCATATTTTGTCCCTCATTCGCTGCACTCACTTGTGACAAAATATGATATCGTCTCTCGAGCGATAAAACTGATATCACCTCGCCTCTCGTATGATAACCTATACATATTGAAATTGTACTTATTTGATGTAAAGGGCACATAGATATCCGCTACTTTTCAGTTACTGATTAATTTTTGTAACTTCAAAAAGGAGGGACATCTAAGCTTGAAATCGATCTCAGAACCTACAAATGGCTTCAACCAAGTCGGTGAATTGAATAAACGGTGTTAGCTCTTTCATAAAAGACACTCTTAAAATAATCAAAACAAGATACTTCATTAAAATTTGGTTCAGCTTTGTAATAGCTTCCTGTTTAAGCAAGCTTCCTGTTTAAGTAATTAGGTTTAAGTAATAGCTTCCTGTTTAAATAATTAATTAGATAGACTGTGTATATAAGTAGTTTAAACGAATAAAATAGTTACTAGCAAGTTATTACATTGGCGACGAGGAAAAAAAACAAAAAAAACGTTGAAATGGCTTTGTATGGTACGGTGGGAGAGTTTAAAGAAAGCGATGAATCTTGGACGCAGTATGTGGAGCGGTTAGAACAATATTTTTTGGCGAACGAGATAACAGACGGCAAGAAGCAGAGAGCTATACTTTTGAGCGTCTGTGGCAGTAAAACCTATGGGTTGTTGCGAGATATATTACAGCCCAAGAAACCAGCAGATACTGAGATCAAAGAAATCATCGAAGAGTTAAAGAAATACTACAATCCAAAGCCAAGCGAGATTGTCGAACGTTTTAAATTTCACAGTCGAGTGCGAAAGGAAGGCGAAAGCGTAGCGACGTTCGTGGCAGGTTTGCGAAACCTCTCAGAATATTGTAACTTTGGAGAGTCGCTGGAAGATATGCTTCGTGATCGTCTTGTTTGTGGAATAAACAACCACCAAATACAGAAGCGATTGTTGGCAGAACCTGATCTAAAATATCTGAAAGCAGTCGAACTAGCTTTAGCTATAAAAAGTGCCTCGAAGAATGTGGGCGATTTGCATATGACAAAAACAAATGCAAATTTAGTGAGATCAACAGAGTATGTCGACAAGGTCACGCAGGGGAAGCACGCATTATTGGGCAAGAAGAACCAAGAATGCTACCGTTGTGGAGAAGACCACGAAGCTTCGTCGTGCAAATTTAAAGAGGCGAAATGTTACAGTTGTCAAAAGAAAGGCCATACTGCAAAGAAATGTAGAAGTCGCAATAAGGGTCAAGACAAGAAATCACTTAGAAAGGATGAGACTAAAGGCCAGAAGTCTTCAAATTATTTCCTGGACGCGGCTGATTCAAAAGAAAAGACCGAGGGGGCTTATACGATGTACCGTGTGACTGGGGACAAAAATAAAGCGATCACAATTGATATTAACCTGTGTGGCTCACCCGAAACAATGGAACTTGATACTGGGGCCACCAGAACGATACTGAATTAGCGTACGTATACGAAGTTGTGTGGGAAACTGGGACCATTAAAGGAAACGGAAGCACTCTTGAGTACGTATACAGGAGAACGAATTCCGGTTGCTGGAGTTGTGTCTGTTCCTGTAAAGTATGGAGATCAAGAGGCGAAGCTTCCAGCTTTGGTGATCGGCGGTGATGGACCAAACTTAATTGGTCGTGATTGGCTTAAAGTCATCCGAATTAATTGGAGTCAAATATTTAAAGTTGAAACCAAGCAACAAGTTGCCAACCATGGTCTACAACGGGTACTAGAAGAGCATAAGGAAGTGTTCCAAGAAGAATTAGGAACTTTAAATGGTATGGAAGCGAAAATTTATGTTGATGAAAAGGCAAGTCCACTATATCTCAAGGCTCGCCCTGTCCCATATGCGCTCAAGAAAGCGGTTGAGGACAAACTCGAAAGATTGGAAAAAGAGGGGATAATCTCTCCGGTGGATTTTTCCGAATGGGCTGCACCAATCGTGCCAGTGGTAAAGACCGATGGAACTGTTAGAATTTGTGGTGACTACAAATGTACCGTGAATCAAGTGTCAAAATTGGACAATTATCCTATTCCAAAGACAGAGGATTTGTTGGCTAGTCTTGGCGGTGGAGAGAAATTCACGAAGCTGGATATGTCTCAAGCATATCAGCAATTGAAATTGGATGAAGAATCCAAGAAATTTACTACAATCAATACGCATAAAGGGTTATTTCAGTACAATCGGTTACCATTTGGAGTCTCATCGTCACCTGGAATCTTCCAACGCGCTATCGAAAATTTGTTGCAAGGCATCCCACATGTCATCGTAAGAATGGACGATATATTGGTCAGCGGTGAAGATGATGTAAAGCATTTAGGAAATCTAAATGAAGTGTTGACAAGGCTCTCGCAAGCTGGATTACGTCTGAGGCAAGAAAAATGCTGTTTCATGCAACTCGAAGTGGTCTACTGTGGACATACGATTAATGAAGAAGGTGTTTCTCCTGTGGCAGCCAAGGTAGATGCTATAAAAGATGCACCTATACCGAAAGATGTCACTCAATTGCGCGCTTTCTTGGGAATGCTAAATTATTATCACAGATTCCTACCAGATGCCGCCACAATGTTAGAACCCCTGCACGATTTGTTGAGGAAAGGAAGAGCGTGGAAATGGAATCGAGAGCAGCAGGAAGCGTTTGAGGAGGCTAAAAATTTGTTACAATCGGCTGATCTTCTGGTGCATTTCAATCCTGATCTGAAGCTTATTCTGGCTAGTGATGCTTCAAATTACGGGATTGGAGCAGTGTTGTCGCATGAAATGCCAGATGGAATAGAGCGTCCTATTGGATATGTATCACGTTCACTCAGTGCAGCAGAACGCATCTATTCAACCATAGACAAGAAAGCATTGGCCGTTGTCGTGGGAGTAAAGAAATTTCACCAGTTCCTGTATGGCAAGAAATTCACAATAAGGACTGACCACAAACCACTCGTTGGGCTGTTTGGAGAAAAGAAAGGGGTATCATCACAAGCTTCACGGAGGGTTCAGCGGTGGGCACTAACGCTAGCTGCGTATGAATACGAAATCCAATACAAAGCAGGAATAACGAATGGGAATGCTGATGCATTAAGCCGTTTACCACTTCCAGAGATGCCTGATGTTACACCTATACCTGGAGATACGATAAAACTAATGGAACATTTGGAAGAAATCCCGTTACATTCTAGCCAAATTCGAGACTGGACTCGTAGAGATCCAGTACTTTCCAATGTTTATCAGTATGTACTTGGGAATTGGCCTTCAGCTTGTTCCAGCAAAGAATTACAGCCTTATTTCAATCGGAGAACGGAAATAAGTGTTGAAGATGGTTGCCTCTTGTGGGGAACCAGAGTAATTGTCCCTTCGAAGGGTAGATCGAAAGTCTTGGCACTATTACATGAAGCTCATCCTGGAATTACCAGAACTAAAGCTTTAGCCCGTAGTTATGTATGGTTGCCAGGCTTAGATCAAGAGATTGAAACGCAGGTAAAGAATTGTGGAAAGTGTCAGCAAAATCAGAAACAGCCAGCAGAAGCACCTCTTCATCCCTGGGAATGGCCAGGTCAGCCATGGTCACGGCTTCATGTTGATTATGCTGGGCCGTTTCAGGGGGAAATGTTTCTTGTATTGGTGGATGCTTATTCAAAGTGGTTGGAAGTACACGTGATGAAATCAACTACATCTACAGCCACAATCGAAAAGTTAAGAGAGATATTTGCAACGCATGGGTTACCTAAGACAGTGGTGAGCGATAATGGGACGAATTTTTCGAGTAACGAGTTTGAGCTGTTTATGAGTCAGAATGGCATCAAACATATTAAGGTATCACCATATCATCCAGCGTCAAATGGTCAAGCAGAACGGGCAGTTCGCGTATTTAAAGAAGGAATTGTGAAAATGGAGGGAGGAAGCTTAAAAACCAAGCTCGCAAGATTTCTCTTTAGTTATCGTATTACTCCGCATTCCACTACCGGTGTTTCGCCAGCTGAGCTGTTGATGAATTGACAACTGCACACTCAACTAACCCAACTCCGTCCAAACCTCCATGATCGAGTTTTGGGAAAGCAGACAAGACAAAAGTTAACTCATGATTATCATGCTAAACACCGAGAAATAAAGGTGGACGATTCTGTTTATGTAAAAGATTTCAGACGACCAAAATCCTGCATTTCGGGAACTGTTGTTGAAAAAACTGGTCCTGTTTCAGCTAAAGTTCAGTTGAGCACTGGTGAGGTCATACGAAGGCATCAAGACCAGATCAGAATCCGCACCGATCCCGTTCCGACGCTACCAACAGACAATGGAAATCAGAATACCCCTCCTTTGGACATACCCTTGATTCCTAGTGATATTTCACCGACACCAGCATCACAGACATCTGTATTACCGTCGCCTACACCATCTGTACCACCACAACCCGCTACCATAGAAGATGAGTTACCACAAGCGACGTCTAGTCCTCCAAAAAGACGTTCTCTGCGAATTCGCCAAAGACCTAAGCGATTTGGAGATTATGAAGTACAATATCATGACTGAGTTTACAGACATATAGTATTTTGGGAACTGGGTTAACTGTCTGATTTATATTATTAATTGTGAACGAACAGAATTAAATGAACAAAAAAAAAACAGTAGAGATCTTAGGAATGTATTTTTAAAACTTAGAGGGGAGGAATGTAACAGCTTCCTGTTTAAGCAAGCTTCCTCTTTAAGTAATTAGGTTTAAGTAATAGCTTCCTGTTTAAATAATTAATTAGATAGACTGTGTATATAAGTAGTTTAAACGAATAAAATAGTTACTAGCAAGTTATTACAAGCTTCATCAGATTTGTCTAGTTCAAAATATGAATAAATACGTGTAAAGTGGCTAGAAATTCGCATTGTTGAGATATATTGTTTAAATTAATCCATTTCGTTAAAAAACCGGCCAAATCTGAGTCGCTGGTCAGTTTCATCCGCCATGTTTGTTTGTCTAAGAAAAATTTTTCATTTCCGTTTTTCTGTCACGAATTTGACTGGTTCTTCAGTTGTTACTTGGCTTACATTGTTGTCAGAAACTGCATTGAAATTGACCGATCACAGTCGAGAAACATTTCCTTGTATATTACTAGAAACTTTAGGCGATAGAATATAATAACAATGCTATTGGATTGAAACACTGGTGCAAAGGGGGTGCAATGGCGGAGATTGTACTTGGATAACTAAAGATCCATGAATACTTCTTCAGATATTGATGAATGCAATGAAGGAAGTGATGATTGCCATGACAATGCCACATGTACAGATACTGACAGTTCATACAACTGTTCTTGTAATCCGGGTTATTCAGGGAATGGGACATATTGTGAAGGTTGGTCTCAGTGATATATAAAGACTTATTGTGAGGATGTTCTCAAGATATTTTAATAAAAGCAATAAGCTTTAGTGGACATTAAAGACTGCTGAGTCCATGCCATGTATACTATAAACTTGATATTCCGAGAGTTTCGTCCCTGATCGTCATCTATAATTAAGGGCGTTTTTATTCTAAAACTAAACGTTCAATCGGTCATTTTTGCGCCATTTTTCCTTGCAAGTGCTCTTTCTTACAGTCAGCAGGCATTTTTTAAAATTTTCGAAAACAGATATTTGCAGTTACTTGGGCGCATAAATTATGTCAAATATATAGGGTATTGTAATCAGCACCAAATCTCGCAATAATGTAAGAAAATGTATAGGAGGCTTGGTGGTAAGGATACTGTGGAAAAACCGCATAAAGCTTATTCATTCTTGTGTTGCATGAAATTCTGATGGTGTCGTTTGCCTGATGGCGTTTTAAGCTCGTTAACAAGAATGTTGCAGGTCTGTAAATTATATTAGATGTTTACATGCAGCTCTAAATTGCTCATATATTAATGGTTTTAGATATTGATGAATGTAGTCATGACTTGGATGACTGTCACACTGAATTAGCTACTTGCCACAACATAAATGGTTCATTTATTTGTATCTGTCATGGCGGATACTCAGGGAATGGAGTTTTTTGTGAAGGTAAGTAAAATATGCGTGGTATTTAAGTCTATATTAAAATATTTGAAACTTTAAGCAACCAAATTGAATAACAAAGTCATTAGAACGAAACAATGATTGATCCATGCGCAAAATACCTGTAGCTATATCGTACGAAACATGGCAAAGATTACTTCTTCAATGTATGTTGTTTCCCCAAATATTTATTCTGTAATTTTAACAGAAGGTTCCAGCACTTAAATAAATAGCAATAAAATTTCTCGTCACAAATGTTTGGTACTTGAACCTTTACCATAATATACTCTGATCTACCATGGAGCACTCAGCTAATAGTTATATCCGTCAATAGCCTGAAAAAAAGGAATACCTAGGGTGTTATCTACATCACTTTATATAATAATCATAGTTCATTTTGGATTTTCATTGGTCGAGAACTGTGATCTATCAGAAGACAGACACACCCATTTCAGCGACAACTCAATCACAGCGATTTTAGAATTACCGACAGCCAATGGCGTGCTTTGTTTTGTATAGATTATGGTCACGCCCAATGGCGTGCTAAAGTCTTTTCGTCGTACTACAAAGTTTATTTTGGCAAAATTTTTGTCTTTCCAGTTATAGATAGTAGACGTTGTATTGTGGTAAAAACATCAGTTACCCACTTGTTTAGGGGGCCACTTTTTTGTTCTTACCGCATTATCATACCGTGTATCTATAACTGAACAGACAACTACAAAATGATGGTGATTTGCTAAATACGAAACAGAAAATTGAGATGCGAATATTATATACACGACAAATAGCATTGCCTTTGTCATGTGAAAGTTACATTGACTGTATTTGTAAGTATAATACGTATTTTCGGCGTGGCGTCGCCAGCGCGATAAGTGAGGGGGACATATTCATATATTCGTGTTCTGCACAATTAATTTCTATTGAAGTCGATTCGATTTAAAAAAAAAATTGATTGTGCAAAACAAGAATATATGACTATGTCCCCACCACATTTTTCGCACAGTTACCAATATCCTAGATGTAAGATTGATAAACATTCTGTACGTACTTGATTAATTTTCGTCGTTTTTTCCTTACCTGCAGATGAAGATGAATGCGATCTCGGAAAGGACAATTGTCACGATGAATTAGCCTCGTGTAATAACACAAAAGGCTCATTCAATTGTACCTGCAACATTGAAGGATATTTCGGAGACGGTGTTGATTGTAGGGGTGAGTTATTTATTATTTAGACGGCAACGCGAAAGACAGCAAAAGGATAGAGCTCATAGAAGTTGTCTGTTGTTAATCGTATGAGATGAGTTTAACACATTTTAATAACACGTTAGTTGAAGACATGAGCTACTAAATCGAATTTGAAACTCCACAATATTGCCTAATATGTAGCAAACACTGATCTGTATTACTAAATGTGTAAAATGTGTGCTTTCTGGTAATTTTTGGTATTGCATCTTTCCGACAAGCCACAACACTTTCTATGGGCGGCCGTTACCACCAAAAATACAACGCATGTAAAATGAATCATCATAAAGTGAAATGACTCATAAAAATGACAATTGATTCGATATGTTTTGAAATGATTTAACGTAAGTTGGTGATATGATTGGACTAGATCAGAAATGACCTGTCTTTATGTGAAATGAATCATTAAATTGCGTAGTAAATCAACATGTGCCGAGCTAATTCGTGCAAACCAAGAAGATTGGTTTAACACGTTGTGCAATGACTTAATAAGATATAGAGAAATGATTCGTTCAGATCTGAAACGAATTATTCCGTATTGAAACCATTGAATGTGTTCCGCAACGGTGCAATATAATATGAAATGGCTTAACTAAACTTGATATCACTTGGCAAAACATGAAATCATTTAATCGAATTCGATATGATTCAGCTAAACGTGAAATGATTCGACCACATTCAATGCGACGTAATCTGAAACGACAAGACGTGAAGTGAATCATCATGATGTGAAGTGAATCGATAAGATGTCTCCACTTCATGTTAGCAATTTCCTTTTAATAAACGTAACAGAAAAAAACTTCAGCGGGAATAAATTTGCATATAATTATTATCATTTGTACGACTTGAGTCGTTCACACACAACACGCGCTTGACTTTTTGTTCACAAAACTAAAGGTATGTATGTTTTAACTGTTTATTCAACGTTTAATCTATAAAATCCCGATTAAATTTAAGCGCTCTCATTCAAGTTATTTATTTATGAAATAATATAAGATTCGAAGGAAAATATCAAAGCATGAACATTTTAAACAGTGCAGTCCAAAGTTCAAGTGAGCACATTCTATTGAAATTATAAAGCAAAGGGTTGTAAACATTTCTGATGGCTAAAAGTTGAGCCAGCACTGAGCAGGCTGAGTTGTATATACCTAGGGTCACTCTATTTACGTCCCTCTGTAGACAAGTTTAGAGTAAACTCTAACCCTTAAAAAAAGATTAAAGTCAACTTTTAGCCATCAGAAATGCTTTACAACCCTTTGCTTTATAATTTCAATAGAATGTGCTCACTTGAACTTTGGACTGCACTGTTTCAAATGTCCATGCTTTGATATTTTTTTTCGAATTTTATATTATTTCATAAATAAATAACTTGAATGAGTGCGCTTAAATTGGGAGTTCATACATTAAACACTGAATAAACAGTTAAACGTACACACCTTTAATTTTGTGAACAAAAAGTTAAGCGCGTGTTGTGTGTGAACGACTCAAGTCGAACATAGTTAATAAAGTAGATGGTTTGGAAACTCATTAGAATAACAATATTACTCATTATCTATGTTGGTCAACGTTTATTCAAAAATATGGTTCTTCATCGTCACGTGTGTATTGTTTTCTTGCCAAATCCACCAATAGGAGTTCTTAAATTACCATATTGTTCAAGTCGCGGATGGCTAAATTTTCTAAAACGTTGCTATTGGTTAGTTAGGTGAAAATACAATACGCACGTGACGATGAAGGACCTCATTCCTGCATAAACTAGAACAAAAACATAGATAATGACTTATATTGTAGTTCTAATGAGTTTCCAAACCATCTAGCTCTATTAACTATGAGTCGACTTATTAGTTGAGGACAGCGAAGGTTTTGCATTTCTCGCGCTTACTTTACATATGATAATATATGCAAATTTATTCCCGCTGAAGTTTTTTTTTGTTACGTTTATTAAAAGGAAATTGCTGACATGAAGTGGAGACATCTTATCGATTCACTTCACATCATGATGATTCACTTCACGTCTTGTCGTTTCAGATTACGTCGCATTCAATGTGGTCGAATCACTTCACGTTTAGCTGAATCATATCGAATTCGATTAAATGATTTCATGTTTTGCCAAGTGACATCAAGTTTAGCTAAGCCATTTCATATTATATTGCACCGTTGCGGGACACATTCAATGGTTTCAATACGGAATAATTCGTTTCAGATCTGAACGAATCATTTCTCTATAACTTATTAAGACATTGCACAACGTGTTAAACCAATCTTCTAGGTTTGCACAAATTAGCTCGGCACATGTTGATTTACTACGCAATTTAATGATTCATTTCAGACAAAGACAGGTTATTTCTGATCTAGTCCAATCAAATCACCAACTTACGTTAAGTCATTTCAAAACATAACGAATCAATTGTCATTTTTATGAGTCATTTCACTTTATGACGATTCATTTCACATGCGTTGTATTTTTGGTGGTAACGGCCGCTCATAACTTTCTTCGATACAGTCATACAGAACGTCCTATAACGCTCCGCTGACATCATTGACAGTGGATGAACGCTGATTTGGGTGAAATTCACGCAAAAAAACTATTGCAAAGTAATCTCATTAAATGAGGAGTATCAGTTATTAAACCGCCCACTTGACTCGAATCATTTACTAAATTTTTAATGCTAATTTAAATTTTAGTAAATAACCCTCGTCGACCGGCTGGTTCAATGACTAATACTCCTCATCTCATGATATTACTTATAATAATATTATCGTGTGAGAGCTTGTTGAGTATGTCGAGCGATGTTTCATATTATATTTCTAGTTTTAGCAGCGAAAATGAACATTTTATCAGATGAACTGATTCTTTTCAAGTCAATTACCAAAGTGTCTTGAAAATAGCTTCTTGTGTCTCGAAATTTAATGTTCTCTAATAATTTTATAACGTCTTCTTCAAAAGATTTCAGTTCCAAAATTATGGGAGGTGTTTTATTAGACGAAAGGCCGAAATTCTTGTTTTTTTTCCTGGGGTTTTTCCTCCTTTTCAAAAGAGCTTTCCTTCTCATGAGTTTAAGTACACTATCCGCCTTTTCGTTTTTTTATATGTGATAAATACATAAACTTCCAGTTTTATCAGCGAAAACAAACATTTTGTGGGGAGACGAACAAGTCGTTTGCCAACGTTTCTTGAAAATGGTTTTTGTGCCTCGAAATTTATTGTTTTCTAGTTTTTTAACGTCTTCTTCAAAGCGTTTTATATCCAAAACTGATGGAGGTGTTTTGTAAGGAAAAAGGCCGAAATTCTTTATGTTTTCCTGACTTTTTCACCTTTTAGAATGAGATGAGCTTTCCATCACCTACGTTTTAATACGCTTTCCGCTTTTTCGATCAAACTCGTCCTTAAGTAGTTGTCCCTTAAGGTATAGGGGAATAGTCCAGTCGAAATTGTTTCATTTTAAAGTGGAAAATTAGATTTTGAAAACGAGAGTGCACAACCGATGAACGGTATCAATATAAACGAGTTAGTTATGGTTTTGCGAAAACTTAACACTACATTATTCACAGGTGATAAACAAATTTCAAAAGCATCTGAGCTTCTTCTATGCTGAAGGAGGAAACGTGGGTGTGTTGGTGTTCCAATAGCATGCATTTCGTTCTCTTTCAGGGTTGTTTAGCCTGAATTTTTTGTTGTGTAGTCAGGTTAGAAGAGTCTCCGACCTTTTATTAAGCAAGCAATTGTTGTTTCTATCAAAATAACGATGTTATTGAGAAAAGTAATGTTTTTACTGTAAACATTAATTACATATTGTTATCCTCCCGTGTAAGACATAGATTTTCTATTATTGACCACTTTAGGTGATATTTGTTTTGTTTTAACATGTTTCAAAATTTCCGTTTCGTCTGAATTTTTTCTTTTATTGTGCTTGAACTCATGCCGATATAGTGCTTCGTGTCCTGTTTGTTGCTTGTGCTAATGTTAGCTTTATATAAAATATCCTTAAATACACACCTCTTCTGCAGTGGGAATTCTCGTTGGTGGTAGGCTTTTCCTAATTATATTCGTGTGTTTTAGCTTGTAATGACGTTCCTCATGTAACTGTAACTGACCTTATCTGTGTTCCTATCCTGTGTAACTTTGGTCCAACTGGAAAGCGTTTGGCTACAAGGCAATGTTTGTCTGTCAAGCGACGTTCACCGCAGTTGCATATCTATCTATCTACTTACAATTAATGGCGAATGTGATTTTTTTACTTCAAATATACCTAAAAAACTGTAGAAAATATTATATACAATATAATCGTTTTTTGCTACAGATATTGACGAATGCGTAAATGAAACTGACAATTGTAATGACGAATTATCTTCATGCAATAACACAGAGGGTTCATTTGTTTGCACCTGTAATAGCGGATATTCCGGGGATGGAGTGTTCTGCGAAAGTACGTAAATTCAATTTTAAATTAGAAGTAAACTATGGAAAGGTTAATGGTTTAAGTTCCATGAAGTTTTTATCATAACGAAATTGTTGATAAGTAAAATTTAGTTTTAAACGAGAAAGTGCAAAGATGGGGATCATTTGCATAACTAATGAACTTGATAAATACTTCTTCAGATATTGATGAATGCAGTAAAGGAAGTGATGATTGCCATGACAACGCCACATGTATAGATACCGACGGTTCATACAACTGTTCCTGTAATTCTGGTTATTCAGGGAATGGAACATATTGTGAAGGTTATAGTTAACTTTAATAAACATTTTTAAAACAATGTTCCCCTGATATCTTAAGTTGTTAACAAAAATTCGAGTAGTTACAACAGTTGTGCTTACTGTTAAAATATTACTTGTGTTTACTGTCCACCAGTAGACATACTAGTGTTTAGCCTCCCCTATTTTTACAGTAAACAATTGGTAGATAAATAGAGATTACTTCATGGTTGGTGAGAGCGCACGATTTTTATCCACGAGTTGTGAAAGATCGTTAACCGAACGAGTGAGCGCAGCGAACGAGTGAGTTTAGCGATCGTTCACAACTAGTGAATAATAAAAATCGTACAAGCGAACCAACCATGAAGTAAATTGTTTATTATAAGAGAGTCAAGGTCAGTATATAGATACCAAATATTTGATATACTGACGGACAACAAAATATAAGTGAAATATAAAAACAATTTTTCTTACCATTTAACAATTTGTTTTCGTGCAGAAAATACAGCCATGAGGTTAATCTCATGTTAATGAAACCACAAATGTATTTCTTCATGATCTTTCGAGATATTTTGCAGACAAAATATCATGAATCTCTCTCCTCTGTATGTTGACAAAATCGGACTCCATGTTTACATTAACCTGCAAAGAGGTGTTGAATTTTTTGGGTAAGAAAATGTCAGCCAATCAAAACGCTTTACGACTTTTTTCATATGTGAAAAAATATCGTAAAACCACAGATTACCCGAAATGCGTACAGTGCTAAGATAGCGTTCAGTGGGACAGCATCTGTTACATAATGTATATATTAACACAAAGGTTTGCAAGTAAATACAAATTTGAGCACTCGTAAAAAATTTAAACCACAAAAAAATCTGCAAAAAGACTTCGATATTCATTTAAAAACATACACATATTGAGAAGACATACCTGAAAAGCATATTCGTTGTATTTTTGTGTCAATTCAACATTTTTAACCCGACAAAATTCGCGAAAAGTCATCAAATTTTTAGTTGATTTTCGCTAAAACTATGCGCGATGCCGGCTGCCTGCCTTACGTCACAGGAAAAAGCTCCCCTGATTGGCCTGGTGAAAAGTCGATTTTTTTACCGCGAAAGCAAAACCGGGGAACTACATAATATACAATGAATTTACAATGCTTCTTCTTTTGCACCTCTTCACATCTTTTGCACTTCAGTTTAAATTTTTTCGCAGTTGTTTGCAGTTGTTACTGAGTTGTTGTTTTTAAAAAAGGTTCCACTTCAAATTTCCCTGCGTAGTGTTGGCGTAGCTCTTTGAAAATTTTAACCTCTTTCCCCCCGCTTTTGCTTTCGCGGTAAAACAATCGAGTTTTCACCAGGCCAATCAGGGAGCTTTTTCCTGTGACGTAAGCCAGGCAGCCGGCATCGCTACTAAATCGAATTTGAAACTCCACAATATTGCCTAATATATAGCAAACACTGATCTGTATTACTAAATGTGTAAAATGTGTGCTTTCTGGTAATTTTTGGTATTGCATCTTTCCGACAAGCCACAACACTTTCTTCGATACAGTCATACAGAACGTCCTATAACGCTCCGCTGAGATCATTGACAGTGTCTGAACGCTGATTTGGGTGAAATTCACGCACAAAAACTATTACAAAGTAATCTCATTAAATGAGGAGCATCAGTTATTAAACCGCCCACTTGACTCGAATCATTTACTAAATGTTTAATGCTAATTTAAATTTTAGTAAATAACCCTCGTCGAGCGGCTGGTTCAATGACTAACACTCCTCATCTCATGATATTACTTATAATAATATTGTCGTGTAAGAGCTTGTTGAGTATGTCGGGCGATGTTTCATATTATATTTCTAGTTTTAGCAGCGAAAATGAACATTTTATCAGATGAACTTATTCTTTTCAAGTCAATTACCAAAGTGTCTTGAAAATAGCTTCTTGTGTCTCGAAATTTAATGTTCTCTAATAATTTTATAACGTCTTCTTCAAAAGATTTCAGTTCCAAAATTATGGGAGGTGTTTTATTAGACGAAAGGCCGAAATTCTTGTTTTCTTTTGCTGTGGTTTTTCCTCCTTTTCAAAAGAGCTTTCCTTCTCATTTGTTTAAGTAGACTACCCGCCTTTTTGTTTTTTTATATGTGATAAATACATAAATTTCCAGTTTTATCAGCGAAAAGAAACATTTTGTGGGGAGACGAACAAGTCGTTTGCCAACTTTTCTTGAAAATGGTTTTTGTGCCTCGAAATTTATTGTTTTCTAGTTTTTTAACGTCTTCTTCAAAGCGTTTTATATCCAAAACTGATGGAGGTGTTTTTGTAAGGCAAAAGGCCGAAATTCTTTATGTTTTCCTGACTTTTTCACCTTTTAGAATGAGACGAGCTTTCGATCACCTACGTTTTAATACGCTTTCCGCTTTTTCGATCAAACTCCTTAAGTAGTTGTCCCTTAATGGTATAGGGAAATAGTGTAGTCGAAATTGTTTCATTTTAAAGTGGAAAATTAGATTTTGAAAACAATAGTGCACAACCGATGAAAGGTATCAATATAAACAAGTTAGTTATGGTTTTGCAAAAACTTAACACTACATTATTCACAGGTGGTAAACAAATTTCAAAAACATCTGAGCTTCTTCTATGCTGAAGGAGGAAACGTGGGTGTGTTGGTGTTCCAATAGCATGCATTTCGCTCTCTTTCAAGGTTGTTTAGCGTGAATTTTTTGTTGTGTAGTCAGGTTAGAAGAGTCTCCGATCTTTTATTAAGCAAACAATTGTTGTTTCTATAAAAATAACGATGTTATTGATAAAAGTAATGTTTTTACTGAGAACATTAATTACATATTTTTATCCTCCCGTGTAAGAGATAGGTTTTCTATTATTGACCACTTTAGGTGATATTTGTTTTGTTTTAAGATGTTTCAAAATTTCCGTTTCGTCTGAATTTTTTCTTTAATTGTGCTTGAACTCATGCCGATATAGTGCTTCGTGTCCTGTTTGTTGCTTGTGCTAATGTTAGCTTTATATAAAATATCCTTAAATACACACCTCTTCTGCAGTGGGAATTCTCGTTGGTGGTAGGCTTTTCCTAATTATATTCGTGTGTTTTAGCTTGTAATGACGTTCCTCATGTAACTCTAACTGACCTTATCTGTGTTCCTATCCTGTGTAACTTTGGTCCAACTGGAAAGCGTTTGGCTACAAGGCAATGTTTGTCTGTCAAGCGACGTTCACCGCAGTTGCATATCTATCTATCTACTTACAATTAATAACGAATGTGATTTTTTTACTTCAAGTATATCTAAAAAACTGTAGAAAATATTATATACAATATAATTGTTTTTTGCTGCAGATATTGACGAATGCGTAAATGAAACTGACAATTGTAATGACGAATTATCTTCATGCAATAACACAGAGGGTTCATTTGTTTGCACCTGTAATAGCGGATATTCCGGGGATGGAGTGTTCTGCGAAAGTACGTAAATTCAATTTTAAATTAGAAGTAAACTATGGAAAGGTTAATGGTTTAAGTTCCATGAAGTTTTTATCATAACGAAATTGTTGATAAGTAAAATTTAGTTTTAAACGAGAAAGTGCAAAGATGGGGATCATTTGCATAACTAATGAACTTGATAAATACTTCTTCAGATATTGATGAATGCAGTAAAGGAAGTGATGATTGCCATGACAACGCCACATGTATAGATACCGACGGTTCATACAACTGTTCCTGTAATTCTGGTTATTCAGGGAATGGAACATATTGTGAAGGTAATATTTAACTTTAATAAACATTTTTAGGACAATGTTCCCCTGATATCTTAAGTGTTTAACAAAAACGCGAGTAGTTACAACAGTTGTTCTTACTGTAAAAATATTACTTGTGTTTACTGTTCACCAGTAGACATACTAGTGTTTAGCCTCCCCTATTTTTACAGTAAACAATTGGTAGATAAATAGAGATTACTTCATGGTTGGGGAGAGCGCACGATTTTTATCCACGAGTTGTGAAAGATCGTTAACCGAACGAGTGAGCGCAGCGAACGAGTGAGTTTAGCGATCGTTCACAACTAGTGAATAATAAAAATCGTACAAGCGAACCAACCATGAAGTAAATTGTCTATTATAAGAGTGTCAAGATGAGTATAGAGGTACCAAATATTTGATATACTGACGGACAACAAAACATAAGTGAACTATAAAAACAATTTTTCTTACCATTTAACGATTTGTTTTCGTGCAGAAAATACAACCAAGAGGTTTATCTCATGTTAATGAAACCACAAATGTATTTCTTTATGATGTTTCGAGTTTTTTTGCAGACAAAGTATCATAAATCTCTCTCTTCAGTATGTTGACAAAATCGGACTCCATGTTTACATTAACCTGCGAAGAGGTGTTGAAATTTTTGGTAAGAAAATGTCAGCCAATCAAAACGCTCATACGACTTTTTTCACATGTGAAAAAAAATCGTACAGCCACAGGTCACCCGGAATGCGTACAGTGCTAATATAGCGTTCAGTGGGACAGCATCAGTTACATAATGTATATTTTAACACAATGGTTGGCAAGTAAATACAAATTTGAGCACTCGTACAAAATTTAAACCCCAAAAAAAATCTGCAAAAAGCTTCGATATTCATTTAAAAACATACACATATTGAGAAGACATACCTGAAAAGCATATACGTTGTATTTTTGTGTCAATTCAACATTTTTAACCCGACAAAATTCGCGAAAAGTCATCAAATTTTTAGTTGATTTTCGCTTAAACTATGGGCGATGCCGGCTGCCTGCCTTAGGTCACAGGAAAAAGCTCCCTGATTGGCCTGGTGAAAACTCGATTTTTTTACCGCGAAAGCAAAACCGGGGAACTACGTAATATACTATGAATTTACAATGCTTCTTCTTTTGCACCTCTTCACATCTTTTGCACTTCAGTTTAAATTTTTTCGCAGTTGTTTGCAGTTGTTACTGAGTTGCTGTTTTTAAAAAAGGTTCCACTTCAAATTTCCCTGCGTAGTGTTGGCGTAGCTCTTTGAAAATTTTAACCTCTCTCCCCCCGCTTTTGCTTTCACGGTAAAAAAATCGAGTTTTCACCAGGCCAATCAGGGAGCTCTTTCCTGTGACGTAAGCCAGGCAGCCGGCATCGCTACTAAATCGAATTTGAAACTCCACAATATTGCAAACACTGATCTGTATTACTAAATGTGTAAAATGTGTGCTTTCTGGTAATTTTTGGTATTGCATCTTTCCGACAAGCCACAACACTTTCTTCGATACAGTCATACAGAACGTCCTATAACGCTCCGCTGAGATCATTGACAGTGTCTGAACGCTGATTTGGGTGAAATTCACGCAAAAAAACTATTACAAAATAATCTCATTAAATGAGGAGTATCAGTTATTAAACCGCCCACTAGGGTTGACTCGAATCATTTACTAAATGTTTAATGCTAATTTAAATTTTAGTAAATAACCCTCGTCGAGCGGCTGGTTCAATGACTAATACTCCTCATCTCATGATATTGCTTATAATAATATTGTCGTGTGAGAGCTTGTTGAGTATGTCGAGCGATGTTTCATATTATATTTCTAGTTTTAGCAGCGAAAATGAACATTTTATCAGATGAACTGATTCTTTTCAAGTCAATTACCAAAGTGTCTTGAAAATAGCTTCTTGTGTCTCGAAATTTAATGTTCTCTAATAATTTTATAACGTCTTCTTCAAAAGATTTCAGTTCCAAAATTATGGGAGGTGTTTTATTAGACGAAAGGCCGAAATTCTTGTTTTTTTTTCCTGGAGTTTTTCCTCCTTTTCAAAAGAGCTTTCCTTCTCATGCGTTTAAGTACACTATCCGCCTTTTCGTTTTTTTATATGTGATAAATACATAAATTTCCAGTTTTATCAGCGATAAGAAACATTTTGTGGGGAGACGAACAAGTCGTTTGCCAACGTTTCTTGAAAATAGTTTTTGTGCCTCGAAATTTATTGTTTTCTAGTTTTTTAACGTCTTCTTCAAAGCGTTTTATATCCAAAACTGATGGAGGTGTTTTGTAAGGCAAAAGGCCGAAATTCTTTATGTTTTCCTGACTTTTTCACCTTTTAGAATGAGATGAGCTTTCGATCACCTACGTTTTAATACGCTTTCCGCTTTTTCGATCAAACTCCTTAAGTAGTTGTCCCTTACTGGTATAGGGAAATAGTGTAGTCGAAATTGTTTCATTTTAAAGTGGAAAATTAGATTTTGAAAACGAGAGTGCACAACCGATGAACGGTATCAATATAAACAAGTTAGTTATGGTTTTGCGAAAACTTAACACTACATTATTCACAGGTGGTAAACAAATTTCAAAAACATCTGAGCTTCTTCTATGCTGAAGGAGGAAACGTGAGTGTGTTGGTGTTCCAATAGCATGCATTTCGTTCTCTTTCAAGGTTGTTTAGCCTGAATTTTTTGTTGTGTAGTCAGGTTAGAAGAGTCTCCGACCTTTTATTAAGCAAGCAATTGTATTTTCTATCAAAATAACGATGTTTTTGAGAAAAGTAATGTTTTTACTGTAAACATTAATCACATATTTTTATCCTCCCGTGTAAGAGATAGATTTTCTATTATTGACCACTTTAGGTGATATTTGTTTTGTTTTAAGATGTTTCAAAATTTCCGTTTCGTTTGAATTTTTTCTTTTATTGTGCTTGAACTCATGCCGATATAGTGCTTCGTGTTCTGTTTGTTGCTTGTGCTAATGTTAGCTTTATATAAAATATCCTTAAATACACACCTCTTCTGCAGTGGGAATTCTCGTTGGTGGTAGGCTTTTCCTAACTATATTCGTGTGTTTTAGCTTGTAATGACGTTCCTCATGTAACTGTAACTGACCTTATCTGTGTTCCTATCCTGTGTAATTTTGATCCAACTGGAAAGCGTTTGGCTACAAGGCAATGTTTGTCTGTCAAGCGACGTTCACCGCAGTTGCATATCTATCTATCTACTTACAATTAATGGCGAATGTGATTTTTTTACTTTAAGTATATCTAAAAAACTGTAGAAAATATTATATACAATATAATTGTTTTTTGCTACAGATATTGACGAATGCGTAAATGAAACTGACAATTGTAATGACGAATTATCTTCATGCAATAACACAGAGGGTTCATTTGTTTGCACCTGTAATAGCGGATATTCCGGGGATGGAGTGTTCTGCGAAAGTACGTAAATTCAATTTTAAATTAGAAGTAAACTATCGAAAGATTAATTGTTTAAATTCCATGAAGTTTTTATCATAACGAAATTGTTGATAAGTAAAATTTAGTTTTAAACGAGAAAGTGCAAAGATGGGGATCATTTGCATAACTAATGAACTTGATAAATACTTCTACAGATATTGATGAATGCAATAAAGGAAGTGATGATTGCCATGACAACGCCACATGTATAGATACCGACGGTTCATACAACTGTTCCTGTAATTCTGGTTATTCAGGGAATGGAACATATTGTGAAGGTTATAGTTAACTTTAATAAATATTTTTAAAACAATGTTCCCCTGATATCTTAAGTTGTTAACAAAAATTCGAGTAGTTACAACAGTTGTGCTTACTGTAAAAAAATTACTTGTGTTTACTGTCCACCAGTAGACATACTAGTGTTTAGCCTCCCCTATTTTTACAGTAAACAATTGGTAGATAAATAGAGATTACTTCATGGTTGGTGAGAGCGCACGATTTTTATCCACGAGTTGTGAAAGATCGTTAACCGAACGAGTGAGCGCAGCGAACGAGTGAGTTTAGCGATCGTTCACAACTAGTGAATAATAAAAATCGTACAAGCGAACCAACCATGAAGTAAATTGTTTATTATACGAGTGTCAAGATGAGTATAGAGATACCAAATATTTGATATACTGACGGACAACAAAATATAAGTGAACCATAAAAACAATTTTTCTTACCATTTAACGATTTGTTTTCGTGCAGAAAATACAACCATGAGGTTTATCTCATGTTAATGAAACCACAAATGTATTTCTTCATGATCTTTGGAGATTTTTTGCAGACAAAATATCATAAATCTCTCTCCTCAGTATGTTTACAAAATCGGACTCCATGTTTACATTAACCTGCGAAGAGGTGTTGAACTTTTTGGGTAAGAAAATGTCAGCCAATCAAAACGCTCATACGACTTTTTTCACATGTGAAAAAATATCGTACAACCACAGGTCACCCGGAATGCGTACAATGCTAACATAGCGTTCAGCGGGACAGCATCTGTTACATAATGTATATATTAACACAAAGGTTTGCAAGTAAATACAAATTTGAGCACTCGTACAAAATTTAAACCACAAAAAAATCTGCAAAAAGACTTCGATATTCATTTAAAAACATACACATATTGAGAAAACATACCTGAAAAGCATATACGTTGTATTTTTGTGTCAATTCAACATTTTTTACCCGACGAAATTCGCGAAAAGTCATCAAATTTTTAGTTGATTTTCGCTCAAACTATGCGCGTTGCCGGCTGCTTGCCTTACGTCACAGGAAAAAGCTCCCTGATTGGCCTGGTGAAAACTCGATTTTTTTTACCGCGAAAGCAAAACCGAGGAACTACGTAATATACAATGAATTTACAATGCTTCTTCTTTTGCACCTCTTCACATCTTTTGCATTTCAGTTTAAATTTTTTCGCAGTTGTTTGCAGTTGTTACTGAGTTGTTGTTTTTAAAAAAGCTTCCACTTCAATTTCCCTCCGTAGTGTTGGCGTAGCTCTTTGAAAATTTTAACCTCTCTCCCCCCGGTTTTGCTTTCGCGGTAAAAAAATCGAGTTTTCACCAGGCCAATCAGGGAGCTTTTTCCTGTGACGTAAGCCAGGCAGCCGGCATCGCTACTAAATCGAATTTGAAACTCCACAATATTGCCGAATATATAGCAAACACTGATCTGTATTACCAAATGTGTAAAATGTGTGCTTTCTGGTAATTTTTGGTATTGCATCTTTCCGACAAGCCACAACACTTTTTTCGATACAGTCATACAGAACGTCCTATAACGCTCCGCTGAGATCATTGACAGTGTCTGAACGCTGATTTGGGTGAAATTCACGCAAAAAAACTATTACAAAGTAATCTCATTAAATGAGGAGTATCAGTTATTAAACCGCCCACTTGACTCGAATCATTTACTAAATGTTTAATGCTAATTTAAATTTTAGTAAATAACCCTCGTCGAGCGGCTGGTTCAATGACTAATACTCCTCATCTCATGATATTGCTTATAATAATATTGTCGTGTGAGAGCTTGTTGAGTATGTCGATCGATGTTTCATATTAAATTTCTAGTTTTAGCAGCGAAAATGAACATTTTATCAGATGAACTGGTTCTTTTCAAGTCAATTACCAAAGTGTTATGAAAATAGCTTCTTGTGTCTCGAAATTTAATGTTCTCTAATAATTTTATAACGTCTTCTTCAAAAGATTTCAGTTCCAAAATTATTGGAGGTGTTTTATTAGACGAAAGGCCGAAATTCTTGTTTTTTTTCCTGGGGTTTTTCCTCCTTTTCAAAAGAGCTTTCCTTCTCATGCGTTTATGTACACTATTCGCCTTTTCGTTTTTTTATATGTGATAAATACATAAATTTCCAGTTTTATCAGCGAAAAGAAACATTTTGTGGGGAGACGAACAAGTCGTTTGCCAACTTTTCTTGAAAATGGTTTTTGTGCCTCGAAATTTATTGTTTTCTAGTTTTTTAACGTCTTCTTCAAAGCGTTTTATATCCAAAACTGATGGAGGTGTTTTGTAAGGCAAAAGGCCGAAATTCTTTATGTTTTCCTGACTTTTTCATCTTTTAGAATGAGATGAGCTTTCCATCACCTACGTTTTAATACGCTTTCCGCTTTTTCGATCAAACTCATTAAGTAGTTGTCCCTTAATGGTATAGGGGAATAGTCCAGTCGAAATTGTTTCATTTTAAAGTGGAAAATTAGCTAGATTTTGAAAACGAGAGTGCACAACCGATGAACGGTATCAATATAAACGAGTTAGCTATGGTTTGCGAAAACTTAACACTACCTTATTCACAGGTGGTAAACAAATTTCAAAAAACATCTGAGCTTCTTCTATGCTGAAGGAGGAAACGTGTGTGTGTTGTAGTTCCAATAGCATGCAATTCGTTCTCTTTCAAGGTTGTTTAGCCTGAATTTTTTGTTGTGTAGTCAGGTTAGAAGAGTCTCCGATCTTTTATTAAGCAAGCAATTGTTGTTTCTATCAAAATAACGATGTTATTGAGAAAAGTAATGTTTTTACTGTAAACATTAATTACGTATTTTTATCCTCCCGTGTAAGAGATAGATTTTCTATTATTGACCACTTTAGGTGATATTTGTTTTGTTTTAAGATGTTTCAAAATTTCCGTTTCGTTTGAATTTTTTCTTTTATTGTGCTTGAACTCATGCCGATATAGTGCTTCGTGTCTTGTTTGTTGCTTGTGCTAATGTTAGCTTTATATAAAATATCCTTAAATACACACCTCTTCTGCAGTGGGAATTCTCGTTGGTGGTAGGCTTTTCCTAATTATATTCGTGTGTTTTAGCTTGTAATGACGTTCCTCATGTAACTGTAACTGACCTTATCTGTGTTCCTATCCTGTGTAATTTTGATCCAACTGGAAAGCGTTTGGCTACAAGGCAATGTTTGTCTGTCAAGCGACGTTCACCGCAGTTGCATATCTATCTATCTACTTACAATTAATGGCGAATGTGATTTTTTTACTTTAAGTATATCTAAAAAACTGTAGAAAATATTATATACAATATAATTGTTTTTTGCTACAGATATTGACGAATGCGTAAATGAAACTGACAATTGTAATGACGAATTATCTTCATGCAATAACACAGAGGGTTCATTTGTTTGCACCTGTAATAGCGGATATTCCGGAGATGGAGTGTTCTGCGAAAGTATGTAAATTCAATTTTAAATAAGAAGTAAACTATGGAAAGGTTAATTGTTTAAATTTTGTGAAGTTTTTATCATAACGAAATTGTTGATAAGTAAAATTTAGTTTTAAACGAGAAAGTGCAAAGATGGGGATCATTTGCATTACTAATGAACTTGATAAATACTTCTTCAGATATTGATGAATGCAATAAAGGAAGTGATGATTGCCATGACAACGCCACATGCATAGATACCGACGGTTCATACAACTGTTCCTGTAATTCTGGTTATTCAGGGAATGGAACATATTGTGAAGGTTATAGTTAACTTTAATAAACATTTTTAGGACAATGTTCCCCTGATATCTTAACTTGTTAACAAAAACGCGAGTAGTTACAACAGTTGTGCTTACTGTAAAAATATTACTTGTGTTTACTGTCCACCAGTAGACATACTAGTGTTTAGCCTCCCCTATTTTTACAGTAAACAATTGGTAGATAAATAGAGATTACTTCATGGTTGGGGAGAGCGCACGATTTTTATCCACGAGTTGTGAAAGATCGTTAACCGAACGAGTGAGCGCAGCGAACGAGTGAGTTTAGCGATCGTTCACAACTAGTGAATAATAAAAATCGTACAAGCGAACCAACCATGAAGTAAATTGTTTATTATACGAGTGTCAAGATGAGTATAGAGATACCAAATATTTGATATACTGACGGACAACAAAATATAAGCGAAATATAAAAACAAACTTTCTTACCATTTAACGATTTGTTTTCGTGCAGAAAATACAGCCATGAGGTTTATCTCATGTTAATGAAACCACAAATGTATTTCTTTATGATTTTTCGAGATTTTTTGCAGACAAAATATCATAAATCTCTCTCCTCAGTATGTTGACAAAATCGGACTCCATGTTTACATTAACCTGCGAAGAGGTGTTGAACTTTTTGGGTAAGAAAATGTCTGCCAATCAAAACGCTCATACGACTTTATTCACATGTGAAAAAATATCACCCAGAATGCGTACAGTGCTAATATAGCGTTCAGTGGGACAGCATCTGTTACATAATGTATATATTAACACAAACGTTGGCAAGTAAATACAAATTTGAGCACTCGCACAAAATTTAAACCACAAAAAAATCAGTAAAAAGACTTCGATATTCATTTAAAAACATACACATATTGAGAAAACATACCTGAAAAGCATATACGTTGTATTTTTGTGTCAATTCAACATTTTTTATCCGACGACATTCGCGAAAAGTCATCAAATTTTTAGTTGATTTTCGCTAAAACTATGCACGATGCCGGCTGCCTGCCTCACGTCACAGGAAAAAGCTCCCTGATTGGCCTGGTGAAAACTCGATTTTTTTACCGCGAAAGCAAAACCGGGGAGCTACGTAACATACAATGAATATACAATGCTTCTTCTTTTGCACCTCTTCACATCTTTTGCACTTCAGTTTAAAATTTTTCGCAGTTGTTTGGAGTTGTTACTGAGTTGTTGTTTTTAAAAAAAGCTTTCACTTCAAATTTCCCTCCGCAGCGTTGGCGTAGCTCTTTGAAAATTTTAACTTTTCTCCCACCGGTTTGGCTTTCGCAGTAAAAAATTGAGTTTTCACCAGGCCAATCAGGGAGCTTTTTCCTGTGACGTAAGGCAGGCAGCCGGCATCGCGCATAGTTTTAGCGAAAATCAACTATAAATTTGATGACTTTTCGCGAATTTCGTCGGGTAAAAAATGTTGAATTGACACAAAAATACAACGTATATGCTTTTCAGGTATGTCTTCTCAATATGTGTATATTTTTAAATGAATATCGAAGTCTTTTTGCAGATTTTTTTGTGGTTTAAATTTTGTACGAGCGCTCAAATTTGTATTTACTTTCCAACCTTTGTGTTAATATATACGTTATGTAACAGATGCTGTCCCACTGAACGCTATATTAGAACTGTACGCATTCCGGGTGACCTGTGGTACAACTAATCAAAACGCTCATACGACTTTTTTCACATGTGAAAATTATAGTATGCAGTGAAATACGAATTTAATTTCAGCCGAATATTACACGTAAATCTCTATAGACTATACTCATATAATAAAATTTATTCCAGCTGCGTATTTATGATCAAAATTATAAAACATTTTAGACAAAGCAAGATAAATATGTATATAATTCGGCTTTTAAAACTGGAGAAAAACAGAATTAATAACCTGTGCGTCACATGTATACAGCCGCTAATTGCATTAAATTACTTCAAAAGAAGAACGACCGATGATTTAACATGTTAACATAGATTTTTGTCAATGTGGCACCATAGTTAATAGAGCTAGATGGTTTGGAAACTCACTAAACTACAATATAAGTCATTATCTATGTTTTTGTGCTGGTTTATGCAGGAATGAGGTCCTTCGTCGTCACGTGCGTATTGTATTTTCTTCTAACTAACCAATAGCAACGTTTTAGGAAATTTAGCCATCCGCGACTTGAACAATAGGGTAATTGAAGATTTCCTATTGGTGGATTTGGCAAAAACACAATACACACGTGACGATGAAGAACCATATTTTTGAATAAACGTTGACCAACATAGATAATGAGTTATATTGTTATTCTAATTAGTTTCCAAACCATCTACTCTATTAACTATGGTGGCACCCACTCAACGTGACAGCTTTAAAACTTACAAATGCTATTATCATATTGCACTATGTATAAGTCTCTGTATAATAACCAAGGTCCAAGAATGAACTTGCTTTCACGATTGTGTGGCAAATGTGAGCTGGTAATGTTTTACCAGATTCGGTCGAATGCATTTAGACACCCCTTCATTAAATAACTGCCACGTTTGGAGCAGAAAGTGTTGGTCCGTTCAGATTAGTCTTGCAATGCAGCTGTGGGCAGCTTTGCAAAATTAGCATAGGATCACCCTTGTGTGAGTATGATTTTTCAACAATAGTCTCCTTCCAAATTAAATCGAAATTTTTCAAAAGACTATGATAAACTGCCCATTTTAGATGTTAACGAATGTATGGAAGAAACTGACAACTGCCATGTTAACGCTTCATGTGCAGACACTGATGGTTCATTTACTTGCACATGTAATCCTGGCTATTCAGGAAATGGAAAATTTTGCGAAGGTAATTTTAGTGTTTAATATCCCAATCCTTGTTGGTGCAGTTAACTTAATATTATTCCTAGATCGTTAAGAACTTCAGTATTGCGGTCTGTAATAATTTATGCAAACACGTTTAGTATGCGATTTTAGAAATTTACATATGTTTACTAAAGGAGAGTCGATAGTTTACATCATGGAACATTGTACTTCTTTTGCCATAGAGCATTTTTGGTGCACGTGTAAAGCTTAGTTTAGTTCATTGTATAGCTCTACTGGTTGTTTTTAAAATTAAAAATTACCCTTCTAACCCTTTGTATGTCCAGAAACACATTTTTCATGGACAAAGTGCGAGACTATGCAAATGAATATATAATATATTTGAGTTAAGAATGATTTTTATGTTCAAGAAACTATTTTAGAATACAAAACAGTGCTATAGAGTTTTTCAATGACCTAAAAATGAAGCTCAAAGATTCCCTGTAAAACATTTTATAATGAAAACAAATATTTAATGTAAAGTGTTTAATATGAATTCTGATTATCGGCCACCTTAACTTACTCTTGTATTCTGGTCGGTCGTAAAATCTCTTTTCTAAGTGAAATGCTGGCTTACGTCTAGCTTGTCATTGGTCGGACACTCGGACAATTATTTTCACACTGCAACACTGATTAAAACCAAAAGAAAAGATTGTGATATCTTAATTTATTAAGCTTTACTTTTCGTTGAATCAGTAATTATAGCTGTGTTTAATTCTCCAGATATCCATGAATGCTCTGAAGGAAATGATAATTGTCACGAGGATGCTCTTTGCCTGAATAATGTTGGATCTTTCACGTGTTCTTGTAATGCAGGATATGCAGGAAACGGAATTACTTATTGTGAAGGTTTGCTTAAGTAGAAAACTTGCAACTAGAACTAAAATAAATTTTCCAGACTTCAGTTATTTCCTAAACGGTCCATATAGTTACTGACACACCGTTAACCCTAATTAAAGTGTCCCATATCATACTGTTGACGTCACTCATCCTTCTTCGCATTCTCTTTTTTGGATCCATCACCAATGAAGTTGTCCTAAGTTCACGTTCACATGCACTGCAGTATTTTGTTGCTCGCAACACACTCTTACACATTACCACTTTCCCCCATTTTGATTCTTCGGATGCAACTCCGCTTAATATTGTAATGCTTACGTTTCTTTGGCAAAGAAATGAAAACAAACCAATCCTCAAAATTAAGCATTTTCCATATTTGATTCGCAAAAAGTGGGTGGCTTTAGAAATGTGAGTACGACGAAATCGATGTGGCGAAAAACGCACGACATAACTCAACAAAGCCTAGTTTCCATTTGGTGGAAACTGTCGTAGCAAAGTCATTGGCGACGACGGCTGTATGTATTAAGTGTGAATCGACGTAAATACTTTATCACGTCGGTCACGAAATCTTGCACAACTATTTATTGATCGCATTGCAAAGATCGCTTAAAATCACGGCTTAAGTTTCATGGTAAAGTTTCTCTAGCTCTTTTCCTTCTCGACTTATTGAACTTTATTCAATATGCAAATTACACAACTTAGGACATCACAGTGCATATTCATCAATTCAAGAATCATCAGTAATTTGCAACCTGATCGATCTATTCGCACGAAAGTGCAGACACCAAGCAATCAATCGTAGTTTTCACACGTACAGCACAATACTAGTTGTTTCTTATTGTCATGTGCTACAAAATTAGCAATTTCAGAGATACTCATTATGCACTGTGATGTCATAAGTTGTGTAGTTTACATATCGAATAAAGTTGAATATCTGGAGAAGAAAGAGAACTAGAGAAACTATACCAAAGAATTTACACTGTCATTTTAAACGATCTTCACGATGCAATCAACAAATAGTTTCAAAAAATTTCGTTTCATTTCTTTAATTTAATGGAAATCAGGCTTAACCATAGAACACGGATTGCTTCAATGTTTTTAGAAATTGCTTGTAAGGCGGAAGTGATTACAATTTGTTAAATAATGAATATGTTCTATTTTAGACATAAATGAATGCCTTAACAATGAAGATAATGACTGTTCAAGAAATGCTGTGTGTAATAATACAATAGGCAGTTTCGATTGCATTTGCAAAGATGGCTATGAAGGAAATGGTACAAAATGCGGTTAGTATCCTCATTTCTGTCTTGCGTTTGTTTTTTTCAAATCAGTGTCACAGCTACTATCACAACTCACAACAATGGCATTATGAAAAAAAAAACATAATAGCTCTAGACTTGATTTCGGCAAGGAATATCTGTTTTCTTGATATATGTCAAAGTATGTTCACAGTTAGATTCGTTATTATAGTAATTTATTAATAAACAAGTTGTATTTCCTGGATGCCAGATTGTATACCATCTGGCTCGATCACCACTATTCGGGAATCGGTGCTGGTTGATGTAACTGTGGATTGATATGCACAACGGATTCTTTTGGACTCTATTACAATGACATCAGTGTTTAGTTCACCAGGTGTTATATTGTTACGTTTTTATAACTACAGATAAATTTCTTTGCACTTTATATGGCGAATCGCACAACTCCTGCGCCGCTGAGCAAAAGGAGCGAACGTGGTAGAGCTGTAAACCCTGTGCTCGGTTTGTCAGTTGAAAACAAAGGACAGCAGTAATAAAGAAATCTTTAGAAACTGGGCCATTCAACTTGTAAATATTTATATTAATAGTAAATGTATTTTTACAAGGAGTTTGCTGGAGGGGGTGGTCATTAGCTTGACTGGAGGAGAGATGGACGATGTAGGCATACTAAAGAAAACGAAATTAAGCAAGCAACTGAATATTTTCACAATTTCTGCTGCACTGTAACACACCACTTGTCACAGGAAGACTGTAATAAAAACGGCAAGGAAACTCTTTGTATTATACAACGACTTTCATAACCCTCCCGCCCCCTTCCCGCTTTTACTGTCATGTTGGATGTTTGATGTGGCAGAGGCTTTGGATACGCGCCTTCAGTCTTTCGCGTCTGCACTCCATTGTCCTTTCTAAGTAATTAACTCAAATTGAATTTCGAAATTGAATAAATTAAATTTTAACAGAATATGAACACATTCCCAAACGTGTAAAAATCCGATTTCGGCAGGTATTTCTCATCTGATTTGACTCATATTTGCCTACTTTGATTTTCTTCTGTTTAAACACTGACATGCAGTGACACTCTGGTATTTTCTGGTATTTCTAACTGTTAAAGAACTATTTTTGTATTTTAAATTTTGAGTGTTGGAGCACTCAAAAGTGCGATTACTTTTTTTATACAAACTGTATTAGACTACGAGGTGGTGATCAATGTAAGGTAATTCCTATCGTCCAAATGGGTTTATATATACATATAAACGTTTTTCGAATACCAACTTTAAGTGAGGCTTAAATACGTATCTAGATCTAAAATCAAGAATTACGCACAAATCGCTTTGATGTTGTTCTGTTTTAGTTGACATAGATGAATGTACATCAATGGCTACAAATTGTATCAGCCCGGGTCAAAGCTGTAGAAACTATCCAGGAACATACCGCTGTCATTGCACTAGTCCTGGACAGATACTTAGTCGTGACAGAAGAACATGTAAAAGTATGTATAAATTTGTCAATGGTCATAGTTCATGTCAGCTTAACATCACATCACAACATCAATATATATATATATGAGACTTGGATCAAGTCAGTCCCTGTATATATAGAGGAATTCGAGGAATTTAAATACCCGAGACAGTTTGAGGGAGATAAGTTCATATAATGTATATATGTAAATAATTTCAGTATTATATATATATAGAGGATATTACACGGCGGTGCGAAGATATGAATTTTATCTTCGAGTGGTTAAAACAATATTGTACGAACGAGCGCAGCGAGTGAGTAAAATATTGTTTTCACCACGAGAAGATAAAATTCATATCTTCAAACCGCCGTGTAATGTTCTGTTTATTATATAGTTGTAAACAATCTAAGACCCAAGTCAGTAGTATTAATTTTCGATCAATAATGCTAAGAACATGGCTTTATTTCAATATTATTTAAACAAAAACAATACCTGTTCATCATTTTAGAGTTTTCTTGTATTATTTCCATTTTTTTCGGCACAAACATGCAGTTTTTTTCTTTAAACAAAGGTGAAAATATGTTCACTGCTCTTACAAACATCGCCATTTTGAAAATACAAAAATGATCACGTGATCGATATCTTCACTAGTGAAGATATGGAAAATATCTTACGGTGTATTTTCAGTATCTTACTGTCAACTATATAATAAATATATATTTCTAAACTCATTAATAATTCATGAGAAAAACACAAAGGAAATCATAGCCGTGACTAAAGTCTATATATGAGATAAAACACATGTCGATTTTCACACATCTTTTACTTCGATTTTCTCGGCTTATACAACATCTATATTGAAAATTCTTTTATATACAAACAGACAAGATAGGTATAAAATGAATCGATTTAGAAGTCATTTAAAACACTCGCAATTCGCGCTTTATCAGATATACAACGCTCGGCTTCGCCTCGATATATATATATATATATATATATATATATATATATATATATATATATATATATATATATATATATATATATATATATATATATATTTATATATATATATATATATATATATATATATATATATATATACTTTTTTTTTTTACAGCTCAATTATACTCATAGGTGGTGTTTTGTTACATGACGACATTTGCTAAATAGTTCGGAGCGTTTTCAAAATGTTTTTGATTCGTCCTTTTAAAATTAACAGCTTTTCTTCAATGCATAGGTGACATATTCTCTGGCTGGGTTTGCATGCCGGGATTTTCTTTATGATTCCCCACTTGATCTTGTGTGGTCGGTTGCTTTTCTTCAGTTGCCAAATGTATTTGGAAAGTTCGGTCTCATTTTGGTATTTGACGTTGTTGATGGATTTTGTGTGGTTCCGGAATCTTATCTTGAATTCGTTGGCTGTGACCCCGATGTATGTTTACGTTTCGTTATTGTCGGTTGTTGTTATTTCAGCCTTGTATACCACATTGGCTTGAAGGCAGTTGCCTTGCATTGGGCACTGATTGTGGTTTCTGCAATTGCCGAGGCGTGAGTCGTTTGTGCGCTTAGTTGTGTTTTGCTTGTCGTGTTTCTTCAGTATAGTCTTTTTGTGTCGGTTGATGAAGCATTTCTTGTTCTCGCTGCAGCTATAACTTACGCGTACTGTGTGTCTGTTGAATATTTTATGTAGTTTGTTATTGTGCGGGAGGGGCTTGTCGATTAGTTTTAAGAATTGGCGTGCTATATTTGTTTTTACGTGTTTGCTAAAAGGGGGGTTATACCATATTACGTTTCGTTGTCGTTTGTTGCGTGTGCTTGTGCTAGTCTTTGGTTGTTCGTATTTTAGTTGTGCGTTATAAAAGTTGCTTCGCGTCAAGGCGTCATTGTATGTAGGGGCTGCTTCACCGGAGGTTTCTTTATCGCAGCACAGGGTATTGATTCGTCAGTTGATGGAGTGGGGTAGCTCCCGTATGATTGGGGGCGGATGTTTGGAAAACTGGTTGATGTAGAGTGGGGGGTCGTTCGGTTTTCTGTAGGGTTTGTAGGAACCGTTGTTCAGGTCAAAGGTCAGGTCCAGGAAGTTCGTGCGAAGTTGGTTAGTCTGTGCAGTTATTTTCAGTCCGAGATTGTCAAACACAGCAGCGAGTTCTTTTCTTTCCCTTCGCATAGCCTGCCAGATCTGGTGTTAATCACTGCCAGGCCGTCATCGCGGTACAATCCGACGTCTTTTCCAAAGCGATCTTGTAAGGTGTTGAGTATAAACAGCCCGATGAGTTCACAAACTTCGGCTCCGTCGTAACTTCCCATGGTTACATCGAAAGTGTTGTCGGAATTCCGTTTGGACCATGCACGGTTTTGGTGGAATAGGAGTGATTTACGGGTGTGTTTGATTATTGTCACGTCGCGGTCAGTGATGTTCATATATGTCCAATACTGTCAATCTGACTCCGATGGACAAATCTACTTTCCGATGGTTCAGATGGATCCATCGGACAAACGTATATTCGGTCGGAGAAGTATTTTTCCGATGGAAAATAAATGACGTCATGACTCATGGGAAGCAGATATCAGTTAAACTCAGATTGTCCGATGGATCCATCGGACAAGCGAGTTTACTATAGGACAAATAATTTTCCGATGGACATTTAAAACTTCATATTATAAATATGAATTAAGACAATTGTTACTTGTATGCGCAGCTATAAAGCGAACCCGTATCTAAGCATATTTCATGCAATTATTAGTATATGTGCCGATAAACCCGTATTCTATATAAGTAACTTAATTGAATGTGTATTTATTATATCTGTTTGACTCGTTCTCTGAAAAACCCTTATCAAGGGCAAACTAATATGAATTGTGAGAGTTGTTATATTTGTATACACAACTATAAAGTGAATTGTGTATGTAAGTGGCGATAAATCCGTATTCAAAGTATGTTTCAGTACAGCAATATGGCATGTTTACATATTTATAAATATAGCTGTCAAGCCAGGTTGGACAAGCGCGTTTGCTACAGGACAAATAATTATCTGATGCCCCATGGACATTTAATATGGACTTTAGCATGGACTTCATATATTTTAAGTATAAATTGCGACAATTGTTATTTGTATGCGTAGCCGGTAAACCCGTATCAAAGCATATTTACTTTATACATTTGTTGACTCGTTCTCTGAAAAACGCCGTTACCAAAAACAAAGTATAATTTAGTTATAAATTGATTAGGTTTAATAGTGTATTTGGTTCAATGGTGAATGTTTTCTTATTTGAAGATTTAACTTTATATTTATTAATGTTTATGTAAGCATATATCTATACGTTCACCTCGTTCTTTGAATAACCTATATCAAAGTACGCTCCCAATTCAAAATAGCTATGACTTGCCAATGGCAACGTACATTATAGTTAATTTGCTCTGGCTCTGTGCATGTACGTGGCGAAAAAACCTCCTTATTCCAAGCATTTTATAGAAATATACCTGTATATAAATGTTACATCTCAGATACGGATTCACTTTATAGCTGTGTATATAAACATACTTATAGAATACGGGCTTATCGCCAAATGTATAAATGTAAATATACTTTGATACGGGTTTACCGGCTACGTATACAAATAACAATTGTCGCAATTTATACTTAAAATATGAAGTCCATGTTAAAGTCCATATTAAATGTCCATGGAGCATCAGATAATTATTTGTCCTGTAGCAAACGCGCTTGTCCGACCTGGCTTGACAGCTACATTTACAAATTTAAAATGCAACGTCCTCTGACTAAATATTTTATTAAAAACGAGTTTTGGGCTACCTAACTGTAGCCTTCGACGGGTTAAAGCGGAATGAAACTATTTACAAGTTGTGCGATGAAATGCGATATCAAGTAGGAAGTAATTAGCGATTAGATGTTTTGCGAACAAGCGTAGCATGTTGTTTTGGAAGCGGCTTAATTAGAGTTATTGTCAGAATTAGTTATTGCAGCTGTATGCCAAGATTCTAATGTTTTTCGTGTCCGATAGTTACCACTATCTATTACTTTTCCATTACTAAAGTCAATTCTATGATCAAGATCCCATTTATGCTTAGCTATGTTTGAGCCTTTTTTACAGTTCTTTACACTTCTAATATGTTCCTTTTTTCGCGTTTCGAAAGATCTCCCTGTTTCACCAACATACGACCAAGGCAATCAGAACAAGGTATATTATAGGCAACATTGGTGCGTTGTTCAGGTGCGATTTGATGTTAAAAATACCACAAAGAAGGCTTCCCGTTACGACCTATTGTGAATTGCATTGGTTCACCTCTTTACAACACCTCGAAATATCTCACAGAAATACTCTACCCAATCCAGAACATGAATAATAACTCTGTTCAGAGCTCTACTCAATTTGCACGAGAGATAAGTAGCATGAAGATTGATGATGATCAGACTATGGTATCATTCGAAGTCGTTTCCTTATTTACCGCTATTCCTGTCCAAAAAACTTGCCATTACATACGGACAAAACTCGAACAGGACGACACCTTAGGCTTAGCCTTACGCACTAATCTCACCATTGACGACATTATTCAACTATTAGATTTTACACTTTCCAACAACTATTTTATTTATAACGACTTGACTTACAACAAATTCATGGCTGTGCTATGGGTAGCCCAGTTAGTCCGGTTGTGGCTATCATATGCATGGAAGTCATTGAAAATATTGCTATTGAAACGACACAAACAAAACCAAAAACATGGAAACGCTTTGTTTGACGACAGTTTTTCCATAATTAAAAAGACGGTTACTAGTTTCCTCAACTCTTTAAACAACATTGACCCTAATATTTCTTTAACTATTGAACTTGAACTGGACAACAAAATCCCCTTTTAGATACACTTATAACACGACATATGGTAACAACCTCAAAATTGATGTACTTAGGAAACCTACACACACAGACAGATATCTTGATTTTAACTCACACCATGACATTAAACACAAAATTAGCGCAGCTAGAACTCTTATACACAGAGCACTAACATTACCAAGCACACACGCTAGCGAGCAAGACGAACTCAACCACACAAGAACAACTCTTAAATGTAACCGCTATCCTGACAAAGTTGTCAAACAAATCTTAAGAGATTCGACTCCTAACACCATCGTGCCATCGCCTGAAGAGCTTGTTGGACAATTCTTCAAACGTTTTGATGATATCGATAAACCAAGTGGATATGTCACTTTACCCTACATAAGTGGAATAACCGACGCACTACGAGTGGCGACTAAACCATTGAAAACCCTACAAAGAATGTTTCCTTCCCCCAAACAACAAATCGCACCTGAGCCACGCACCAATGTTGTCTATATTATAATATACCTTGTTCTGATTGTCCTTGGTCGTATGTTGGTGAAACAGGAACATCTTTCGAAACGCGAAAAAAGGAACATATTAGAAGTGTAAAGAACTGTAAAAAAGGCTCAAACATAGCTAGGCATGCATGGGATCTTGATCATAGAATTGACTTTAATAATGGAAAAGTAATAGATAGTGGTAACTATCGGACACGAAAAACATTAGAATCTTCGCATACGGCTGTAATAACTAATTCTGACAATAACTCTTAGCCGCTTCCAAAACAATATGCTACGCTTGTTCGCAAAACATGTAATCGCTAATTACTTCCTACTAGATATCGCATTTCATCGCACAACTTGTAAATAGTTTCATTCCGCTTCACCCTTCGACGGCTACAGTTAGGTAGTCGAAAGCCCGTTTTTAATAAAATATTTAGTCACAGAGCGTTGCATTTTAAATTATGTTTAAACCTGGCTACGCTATGTCCATATATATTTATAAATATGTAAATATGCCAGATTGCTGTACTGAAACATACTTTGAATACGGATTTATCGCCACTACATACACAGTTCACTTTATAGTTGTGTCAGGCCCGGATTAACCATATGGCAGAAGTGGCATATGCCACGGGCCCCGCGCTTCTGGGGGCCCCGCGCTTGCTCTTTTCGGGGTTTTTTAAAACTGTTTTTGTACTTCAGCGTGGGGCCCAAAAAGTGTGGGGCCCAAAAAGCGCGGGGCCGAATCACGGCAAACAGCGTGGGCTCCCAAAAAGCGTGGTCCCAAAAGGCAAGCCCCCAAATTTAACAAAATAGCAAAGACATCGCGGGGCCCCTAAATTAGAAATAGAATGCCCCAAAATTCAAAAAAGCGGGGTCACGAAAGTATTTTGCTACCCCGTTGTGGCATTGCTACCAAGAATCGCACATGATACAGCTTATTGATTACTAGTTATATCAAAGCATCCATCCATCCATCCATCCGGACCGTTTGGAGAATGGAGATTCCGTCTTCCCACACTAACTCGCCAGATCAGGAGAAACCCGAATTAAATTAAAGCAGAAGCCCGTGGTATGGCCTCCGATACGAACCAACTCGAAACTGGAATACTCGAAACTGGAATACTCGCAACTTTATGGCACGACATTTTGCATCGTTTTCATGCGTTTTTATCGCAGCTCAGTGGACGTGACCATTTCGTGGACTAAGTCCGAGCTAGGATCAGCGCTTGAAGTGCAACAGAATGCAGCCAACAAGTTCCGTACGGGTATAGTTTCCTGGTGATAATTGATTGCCTTGACGCCGTGTTACGGAAACGACTGGGAGCATACACTGGCATTGCCTCAAAGTGTGGTTTCCTGCGAAATCTTCCAGATGAAGAAGTGATCCAAAGTGCGAAGAGTCTCCACGAGGCATACCCGATGGATTGAGAAGCTTGTCTGTCAGACAAATTATTATAGTTTTCTGGTTTTCTCAACACAGAAGTTGCTAAAAAATCCTTAGCTGTAGCTGAGACAGAAAGATCCTCTGGCAACGAGTCTGATCACGATGACAGCATCCATTTAAACGTTGATTCGCTGGAAATGCGAATGTACGGACTTCTTGTGTCAAATAACCTGGAAACTGTATTTCCAAACACGGTTATTGCAATCCGAATTTATTTAAGTTCGATGATTTCGAACTGTTCTGGTGAAAGTCGTTTACCAACTGAAATTAATCAAGAGTCTGCTCCGCGCATGCATGAAACAGGAGCGACTAAATAGCCTCACTCTTCATAGCATTGAAAACAAACTTTTGCGGAAATTTGACATGTCATCGATTATTAACGATTTTGCCCTTCAAAAATCGCGAAGCACAACGTGTACAAAACATCTGTAGAATAAGACTCGAATGACAATCTTTACATGTGCATATGCGGATATTGTTCATATGTTCTGTTTTACTATGTAAATAATCTATTTTTGTTTAGTTGTTATAATTGTTATTATTATAAACTTCATAAAATATCAGTTTAAATATTTCAACAACATTTAAATATCAGTTTAAATATCAGTTAAAATATTTCAAATTTCAACTCATGCAACAGCAGCAATACAAAATATATTGAATCTTTATTATATATTTGAGTCTTTTATTGAGTGTTTACAGAGCGTTTGGGAGGGGCCCCGCGCTGATAATATATGCCACGGGCCCCGCGCATGGCTAATCCGGGCCTGAGTTGTGTACACAAATATAACAATTCTCACAATTCATATTACTTTGTTCTTGATAAGGGTTTTTCAGAGAACGAGTCAAACAGATATGAATACATACAGAGGTAATATTTATATATAGCTATATTTCTATAAACATGCTTGGAATAAGGAGGTTTTTCGCCACGTACATGCACAGGCCCAGTTAATGAGCATTGTTAAGTAACACTTGCGAGAAAATAATTTGATGCAGGGTTCTTAAAAAACGAAGTGAACCTAAACATATACCTTACGTGCTTATAACTAACATTAATAAGTATTGATATTTTAAAAGAACAGAGGATTGAGCATTGAACTAAAACGTATGCTATTAACCTAGTTTAAATATACAGTACGTTCAGTATGGCACTTTTCAGAGAACGAGCAAGCACATATCAAAACTCATGCATGCAAGTAATATTTATATAGCTATATGTTTCTAAACATACATAGGATACGGGTTCATGGCCACGTACATTAATAAAACATGAATTAAAGTCCTATAAACATATCTTTCCAACGCAAACAAATGAATTCATACAGATACGGATTCACTCTATAGCTGTGTATATAAACATACTTATAGAATACGCGGGCTTATCGCCAAATGTGTAAATGTAAATATGCTTTGATACGGGTTTACCCGCTACGCATACAAATAACAATTGTCGCAATTTATACTTAAAATATGAAGTCCATGTTAAAGTCCGTATTAAATGTCCATGGGGCATCAGATAATTATTTGTCCTGTAGCAAACGCGCTTGTCCTACCTGGCTTGACAGCTATATTTATAAATATGTAAATATACCATATTGCTGTACTGAAACATACTTTGAATACGGATTTATCGCCACTTACATACACAATTCACTTTATAGTTGTGTATACAAATATAACAATTCTCACAATTCATATTACTTTGTTCTTAATAAAGGTTTTTCAGAGAACGAGTCAAACAGATATAATAAATACACATTCAATTAAGTTACTTATATAGAATACGGGTTTCTCGCCACATATATAATTGTATAAAATATGCTTAGATACGGGTTCACTTTATAACTGCGCATACAAGTAGCAATTGTCTTAATGCATATTTATAACATGAAGTTTTAAATGTCCATCGGAAAATTATTTGTCCTATAGTAAACTCGCTTGTCCGATGGATCCATCGGATCCATCGGACAATCTGACTTTTCTTAGGTTAGGGCAATCACCAGGGAGTCGGCTTGCACAAGTCTCTAATTGAATTAAACCTAGCTTGTTATGACGTCATTTTTTCCCTATCGGATAATTTTTTGTCCGATGGAAAACACGCTTGTCCGATGGATCCATCGGATCCATCGGACTATCTGACTTTCACGAGGTCAGGGCAATCACCAGGCAGGCAACATGCGGACATCCCTAATTGAATAATTAAACCTAGCTTGGGATGACGTCATTTTTTCTCCATCGGATAATTTTTTGTCCGACGGAAAACACGCTTGTCCGATGGATCCATCGGATCCATCGGACAATCTGACTTTCGTTAGGTTAGGCAACCACCAGGCAGGCTGCATGCAGACATCCCTAATTGAATAATTAAACCTAGCTTGTGATGACGTCATTTTTTCTCCATCGGATAATTTTTTGTCCGACGGAAAACACGCTTGTCCGATGGATCCATCGGATCCATCGGACAATCTGACTTTCGTTAGGTTAGGGCAATCACCAGGCAGGCTGCATACGGACATCTCTAATTGAATTAAACCTAGCTTGTGAGGACGTCATTTTTTGTCCGATGGATCTATCGGACCATCTAAGGGACCTAGAGTTTCTATTTTCTATGCCTAATACATACTTAGATACTTTCAGCAAAGTAAGCGTTTAGCATGTTTACATATATGTTACTAAGCTTACTGAATATTGTGTAGATTACATAGTTATAATATTTGCATTTATTACGTAATGTATAAGTATGTTTGTCACGTGACTGTGTATTTTAAAAAAAGAACTCCATCGGATCCATTGTAAAACTTGTCTGATGGATTTGTCCATCGGACTCAGATTGCCGGTATTGGACATCAATCGTGATGTTGGTGAATTGCTTCGCCCATGATATAGCTCGGTCTAAGAGTTGCTCGGAAATAGATGGGTAGAAATCTACGATGTCGAAGAAAATAAACGATTTCCTTTGTTTGTTGTCGATAGATTGGAGCCAGGAGATGGCGTCGGTGGAGTTACGCCACTGGTTTACTTTGGTGTGCGCTCTGATTTCAGACATCAACCGACGAATCAATACCCTGTGCTGCGATAAAGAAACCTTCGACGAAGCAGCCCCTACATACAATGACGCCTTGACGCGAAGCAACTTTTATAACGCACAACTAAAATACGAACAAGCAAAGACTAGGACAAGCACACGCAACAAACGACAACGAAACGTAATATGGTATAACCCTTCTTTTAGCAAAAACGTAAAAACCAATGTAGCACGCGAATTCTTAAAACTAATCGACAAGCACTTCCCGCACAACAACAAACTACATAAAATATTCAACAGACACACAGTACGCGTCAGTTATAGCTGCAGCGAGAACATGAAATGCTTCATCAACCGACACAACAAGACTATACTAAAGAAACACGACAAGCAAAACACAACTAAGCACACAAACGACTCACGCCTCGGCAATTGCAGAAACCACAATCAGTGCCCAATGCAAGGCAACTACCTTCAAGCCAATGTGGTATACAAGGCTGAAATAACAACAACCGACAATAACGAAACGTAAACATACATCGGGGTCACAGCCAACGAATTCAAGATAAGATTCCGGAACCACACAAAATCCATCAACAACATCAAATACCAAAACGAGACCGAACTTTCCAAATACATTTGGCAACTGAAGAAAAGCAACCGACCACACAAGATCAAGTGGGGAATCATAAAGAAAATCCCGGCATGCAAACCCGGCCAGAGGCCTGGCAGAGCGAGTAAATAATAGTAATCATTGAGCTGTCAAACTTGCACAATCAAGGTCACAATAGTTATATAACTTACTTACGCAAACGTTTTAGTGCTTGAATGAACCTTTTCTTAATTACTTTCTTCTTAACTATCTTTAGACATTACAGCCTCGGTTCAAGGTTCAGTAGTAATCATTAATCGTGAGTTCAAAGAAGAGTACAATGACGTAAACAGCCTTGAGTATTTTGAGTTGGTCGCAACGGTCACTAATGCGGTAAAGGCACTATTAATTTACTCTTTAACTTATAACTATATGGAACTTATAATCTTTCAAGGCATTATTAATTTACATTTTAACTTATAATTATATAGACCTTATAATCTTTCAAGGCATTATTAATTTACATTTTAACTTATAATTATATAGAACTTATACTCTTTCAAGGCATTATTAATTTACTCTTTAACCTATAACTATATAGAACTTGTAATCTTAAGCCGTCTGGAATGGCTCTAAGTTAACACAAGATTGCTTTATTTGCTGCCTTCAAATAATCATAATAATATATTAATAGCTCAAATATTAATAACTGTCCTGCAAAACCTATCTATGTGGTAAGAAATTCACTGAATTATTTATATTACAGAAATTAATCAACATATAATTACTTCTGTCTAGTTGGAAGCAAGTTATCGAAGAACGAATATAGCCGACGGGTTTATCGGAATCATTATCATAAGAATTTTGTGCGTGATTGATTTTTAATTTATATTACTATTTTACTTATCCATTTCCTGCAAATTTTTTTACGACTAAACGGTAAAAAGTCTTGTTAGTCAATTAAATTTGTTAAAAACGGTACCCGCTGGATTTGTAAACTCCGCATGCTTTGTATTCAACTTATTTTGTTATCGCTTGTAAATGCTGAAGACTAACAGGTGTAACGAATCCAGAAGGCACTATGGTTTCTTAATTCTTATTTTTTTCTTTCTAATTTTTGCAGTAATGGGTCTGTGGGCGTCGACTACGTCGCGGCGTTTACCAACACTAATGCTCTAAGTAATATAGAGCATGAACTTGCCTCGGCATTGAATGTCACTAATAATGGCACATTTCTTGTGGGAAGTGACCTACAACTCTCCCGTGAAACTGATCCAGGTCAAGTTGCTGATATTTTGAGCTTTCAAGGTAACTCTATTAGATATTGCTATACATATCTAGCTTCTTCTAACTATGAAAACATTTATTCCAATTGAATATGATTTACAGGTTTTTTTTCACTACCAAAGCAAACGGCTAGGCGAACTGAATATTGCGCCCACAATAAACAGTGTGCATGTATCAATAAAACAGTAAGAGTTAGCAATTATTCTCTAAATTTGAAAGGCGAGCAAAATCGCGAAAACCTTGAGTTAACTTACAGTCATGACATTAGAAGCCTTCTGAAAAGATTTGATCAATTCATTTCCTCAAAATTTTGAAACGTTCCTTAAAAGGGTCTAGAACTTCCTGTTCGTTGACCAATCAGAATGCTATATTTAACACCCTCTAGATTTAACAGTGCCAGGTAAATCTACCACTGAATAATTTAGAAATCTATCTTTCTTGGGTAGTCCTAACAACACGAGAAGGAATTAAGTATATCAATTCTTTAGCCTGGTTTATGAGACGTTGTTACTCCCTCGAACTAGGTTGATTTTAGTTCTTTGCAAATTCAACGAAGTAATTCTCAACGGTGCAAGAACGTTATTTCGACCGGCAATTTCCATTTGTGGTGTGCTTGGTCATTTCGATCGTGTTGTCAGAAAACAAAAAAGTACTGTTAAGAAGCTATAAAACTTTTCTTTTTTGATATGTAAAAATTTGGTCGCGTAAATTCACTAAGCATATGATGCGTGACAGCTGTCAAATATCCATTTCGTTTTCTTGAGGCACCCTCTATGCTCATTTAATAAGATTTGATTAGTTTGGTATTATAAAATTTTTAGACCTCAGTTATTATTATCCACCTCAGCTTCGCTTCGGCAGAAAACAATAAACAGGTCTGAAAAAAATTGACAAGAAAAGCACAAATTGAAACTTTTTTGCATACAGCTATTTCAATTAAGGTTGACGCGTCAATAGGCAATAGTACAATCTAAGCGCTAAATGTGTGATGGGTATGGTGAATAATATATGCATTTTTTGAGTGGTCAGTTACTCGATTGACAGTTGTTGTTAAGCGAGTGAGAACAATACGCTCCGCACGACGTCATAATAAATATGAAATGCACCTTAAATATTGATTAATGAATACTAATACCTGCAAGAAATTGTCGTGAAATTCGTCAATATTTAAAGTATTTTCTATTATTTATTTTTCTGGTTTTGTAAATACTACATTTAAAACTTCAAAATGATTGTACGCCTCATTGAAACCCTAATCGGTTAAAAGAATTTCTAATCTCCACTGAACAATGTGAACACAATTATTTTTACTAACGTTGTACAGTGTGTCCCAAAAACACGCTAGTCTTTGAAATTCAAATTAGTCATAATAGAGCGATCTGATTGTTCTAAAATGCGTTGAGTTAAAACAATACAGACTTCACAAAGCAGTCCACACGTTTGTGGTGTTATGCTTTAGCAGCGCCTATTGTCATGACAAATAAAATCTGATATATCTTCTAGTTAATTGACAAAACAATTTACACTCCTGTTACACATCCCACAAGAGTAATCAATTGACCTTGTTGTATTATTGTGCTAACTGGAGAAGTTTATTTGCATACATCCATCACGCATCTGGCGCTTAGATTGTACTATTGCCTATTGTCGCATCAACCTTAATTGAAATGGCTGTATTTAGAAAGTCATGCGAAAACTCTACAAGGACAAATTCATTAATTTTGCTGCGACAATTCACGTTTGCATAAAAATAAAAGAAAAAGACTGACTTCGAAAACCAAGAATACGACTGTTTAAAAATAATTAACAAACCAATTTTCTTAACAGTACCTTCAAAGTAACTTAGTTGCCAGGAGAATATTTTTATTTTTAGAAATATTTTCTGCATTCGAGTCGCTGAACTTTCTAGCTTGTAAATTTAGCAGTCGTCGAAATGCCAAAATTAACAGCGACAAGGCTTGTTTACCGTAGATGTGTCACATCTGTTTATTCTATAGTTGACAGTAAGATACTGAAAATACACCGTAAGATATTTTCCATATCTTCACTAGTGAAGATATCGATCACGTGATCATTTCCTGCCAATAATTTTGTATTTTCAAAATGGCGATCTTTGTAAGAGGAGCGAACCAATTTTCATCTTTGTTTAAAAAAAAACTACATGTTTGTGTCGAAAAAATGGAAATAATACAAGAAAACACTAAAATGATGAACAGGTATTGTTTTAGCTTAAATAATATTGAAATAAAGCCATGTTTTTAGCATTATTGATCGAAAATTAATATTACTGAATTGGGTCTTAAATTGTTTACAACTATATAATAAACAGAACATTACCTGCCTCGTCCCCAGTCGCTTTCAAGGAAGAAGAAGAAAAATTTCTTTCTTGGGCGCGCGAAGAATAATGGGTAGTATAATAACTAAAACTGATGAAAATAACATATAAACAGCACTATACGGACTGTGCCCAACCTGTGGTCCAACCTGTTTTTCGTTTGGCATCGCCGTATGCCGCTACATTGTTTTCTCTGTTGCTTTAGAAGAATTTGAGCATTGATTTCTTGCAAAAGTAGTTAATGAGTAACATTCGTATCTTATATTATAGCTAACACTTCACGCTTACACGCTTCACTCGTATTTTTCCAACATTTCCCGCGTGCATTGTCACACCTTAAATACAGGCGACTTGTTTTGTATTTTTTAGTTCAAAAATGTTGTAGTGTAGTGAAACCCCCCAACAAATAACCATGCAAAATTATTTGTTTAATATGGGGCGCCATTTGTAAAAAAATTATTTATGTCGAAAATGTGTAGATTTTTTCATTATTTACTTAAATAATTCATTATTTACAAAAAATGAGCTACTGTTTGTTAAATAATCCATACACCAACATTTCATTATTTGTAAATAAGACAAGGATTGTTTGCAAATAATGCTTCGCTGTTTTATATAATAAATGGATTATTTCCAAGATTGTTTGTAAATAATGTGTGGATTATTTTTAAATAATGTATGGATTATTTAACAAACAGTAACTCATTTTTTGTAAATAATGAATTATTTAGGTAAATAATGAAAAAATCTACACATTTTCGACATAAATAATTTTTTTAGAAATGGCGCCCCATAATTTAAGTGATTTTCATGTCGCGAAGATATTCTTGTAATACTAATACCGTAAAATCGTCTCCTCGAACTAGGCAAACTTGATGCGAGCCATTTTTTGTTTTATTTTCGCGCGCTTTTATTAAAAATTTCAATGCGCGGCCCTGGACATGGCACATTGGCCATGTTCTGCGTGATCAGGGTTCTATAATTTTTATTTTGGCGCGAAATTTCATCAAAAATAAAAATTATTCGACGTAGATGACGTAACACATGACGAATGATGGGTATTGCAAGCTGTTTGCGTAAACGAAATCCAGTACTATTTACTTGGAAATGTTTTTAGATTACGACGAATGTAACCCTGCGGAGATTGTCCACGTTCCTGGTTGTCATGATAATTTAACATGTGTCAATACAAATACCAGCTATGAATGCGTCTGTGGAAACGACTGTATTCGTGAGTATCCCAAGTATTTCAATCAAAATTAACAAAGTCAGAATTTGCTCTAAAGGCGCTGCTAATTTATTAACAATAATGTTGATGCAGTGAACCAATAAACATGCAGGCAAATGTTTAAGCTCCTTTAGATCTATACATATTTACTTGCATCCATCTGCAAGGGATCGAAGAACTCATTGCCTATAAAGTTTTAATGCGGGGGAGTTTCAAGGAATTTCAGTCGAGTTTCAGGAGAATGCCTGTGGCAGCCATTGCAGTGTTTTCGTTTTTTATCAAATTGATAAAATGTTACTTTTGCTCTTCTGTAGGTACTTTATCAAAGCAAAGTGAGTAATCAATTCTGTTCTCCAAATGTTATGTTCACGAAGTGCACCTTCCATAAGCAAGATAGGGTGACAAGGGAAACATAATTTGTTAACTACGTATTATAATTACGGAAATATTTTTTTGAGACAAAAGAACTTAAAATGTTTGACGTGGTAGCACTGGTTTGAATTTCGAACATAATTAAAGCTCGATTAGCTATAGGGTTTCCATTGCTTTAGGAGCACTGCAATTCTGATGTGTTTTAGTCCGGCTAGAGGCCGATGTACTTACCATGTGGAGAGGCCTAGGCAATTTTTTTTAGTTTTATCTTGTTCCTTTAAGATTAGTAAATATATTTCTGTATGTCGGCCAGGTTGAAATTTCTTGTAGGCTCTTTTTCGTCGATATTACTATAAAACTTGATATTCCTGTCAAAAAGGTGATATTTCAAATTCAATTTTTGAAAAAATGACTAACATCGTCAGAAAGCTGATAAAAAATCAGATATAAGGCATTTAAATGGCCATCCCGATTTTTCAAGCGGTTTTCAAGTTACTGATTCTTCAATGCAAGCTATGAAAAGATGCTAAAATTTCACAAAAGTCATGGGCACTATACAGGTTGTATAAAAAAAAGTAGACAAATCTGAAATCGCTCTCTGTTTCGCGAAGCGCCTCAATATACTACGTTTTTTTTATTGAAATAGATTGTTTTGGTACTTTTGAGGGTCTAGATGGGGTTTAATGTTAAGTGTTAACCGCACATATTCCATAGTGTTTAATGTTGAAACGCTAAAAATTTTGCTGTTTACTGTCATAGATAACTTAGCAGTTAAATGTTTTAATTACTTCTAATGACTATAAAAATCTAACACATTCCAGACATTCCAAAAAATACGATGACTAAAGACCACTAAAGGACCTAAAGGCCTTAAGACAGTTTTTACATCGCTCGTCTGTCTTGTCAACTCGCTCTACGCCTCTGCAGGATCTACAGTCAGTCAGTCTCAGTCGTTCAAGTCCTTCAAGCTGCGCGCACACATCGAATGGGGGCCTGGTGCGACAATTACAATATATGCAAATATGGCGACCACTGAGATCTCTACTGACACCACTGCAGTATTTACTGCTGTAATATTGAAACTGATCGTTAGTATTTATAGAGAGAAATTAAATGAGCAACTTTGTGAAAGTTATAGGAGTCGTGTGCCTAATGATGCTAAAAAGCATAAAAATTTGATAAATTTCAAGAGATATCTTGAGCAATTCTTAGGACTAAAGAGAACAGCTCAGGGGCTAGGTATTCCCAACATTGACACCAAGCTTTATCCTATGGCACGTGCGGGTTGTGGGAAGGCAAAAAATTATTTAATAAGCACCCAATGAACTATGAACTAGATATATGGACAATTCTTTCCACTGTGGTGGAGAACCTTCATGGTGTATCGCATTTCAAAGATACAATATATAGTGACAGCGGTGTCTAAAGAGGACCAGCAGCTTATGAGAGATTGGTTGGAGCCTTATCGACCTGTGCGCCAACGCACAGTAAGAAGCGAAACGACAAAAGATAAAATTGGTGCCCTTCCACCTAACGTGTGTGTTAACGCACCCACTGCATTTCAAACAGTCAATTTTGATACTGACTATGATTCTGAAAGATCGGCAGAGGCTGACCTCGCAGATATCAGAAGTGGATTGCATGAAACATAATCAACGCAAGCTAACGAACCATGCGAAGAAGTCGACCCCGAAGATCGGCCTGCAGCTATGCCCCGAAAACCTCAACACAAGTGGCCCAATGTCGGAGGAAGATGGTCAAACCGGTCAAGCAAATGAATACGAAACAGATAGCGATTATGACGAAACAGAAGTCGACGGGACTGGTCTTGATTCAGATGAGCTTGCGCTTATTGGAGTTCAGTCAAGAAAAACCTCTTGATCCGGACAAACACTTCGAGCAGCGGTTCGACTAGATTTGTAACTACACATTTATAACCTCTTTGACTTTCCATTTGCTTAATAAATAAAAATTTCAATTGTTTTTGCGTGATCAATATGTATAGTTAGTCTGATTGCTATACATTATAAGAACGATAATCTAGCGAGAGATTACATATTTTTTACGTTTGGGGGGTAATTAGCAAAATTTTACTGTTATGGGGAATTTTTTACTGTTATTGTTTAATTGGTAAAAAATCTAATGTTTACTGTCTAGGGCACCCCCCCATCTAGACCCTCACTTTTGGCACTAGAATAAACTGGAAACATGAGAAATTTAAAACTTCAATACCCGGGGGGTTCTGTCTTTTACGGCAATTTAAATATGCCGTGCGCACAAAACTTAAATACTTAAAAGTAATTTTGACTTAATAGATGGAAAATTTTGTCGGCTGCTGTATTGCTGCACAAAATTTCAGAAAATTTGCTCGAGTGTAAGCCGTTCGAAACGTCGCGCGAACTTCCATATTTTTAGCAAAATTAGCTTTATGCATGTTTAATTTATGTATTTACTTAATTTGTATACAACTACCAAGAGACATTTAATCAAAATTGGAACATTTCTTCAGAAAAACGATTCTTATTGAGAAAAAATATACGTTCGCACGACGTTTTGAGTAGCTTAGACTCAATCAAATTTCTTAAAATTTTGAACAGCAATAAAACACCTAACATATTTTCTACTTACCAACTCAAAATTCCTTTTAAACCTTTAAATTTCGTGCGCAAGCCATTTTTAATGTGTTTCAAAATACGCACACCCCTGGGTTTGAAGCATTTAAATTTCAGAATATTTTCATTTATTCCACACGGCTAGTACCCAAGCAATGTACATTAACAAGGTTGGTTGAGGTTGAGAGCCGTTTTAAAATTGTCTACTTTTTTTTATACACCCTGTATATGGTGAAAAATATGATTTCAAGGGCCATGACTCACTAAGAACTGGAAAGTTTACGGTGACCATTTAAATGTATTATATGTGATTTTTTACGAGCTTTCTGATGATCCAAATTAGTTTTTCTAAAATTGAACTTGAAATATTACCTTTTGACAGTTGTACAGTTTTGTAGTAATATTAACGAAAAACGTGTTGGCAAGCAGAAATATACGTACTAACTCTAAGGGACAAGATAAAACGAAAATAGAATTGCCTCTCGTTATTTCACATAAAATCGTTGTTTAAAGGATAAAATTATGCGTTTACTGTTTATACAATGATTTTGAATCACCATTTGCCAACGATTGAGTTCGAGATTCTTGTACCTACCGGTTATGTAAAATTTTTGTTAATCGTTGAACAAAACGTTTGCTTATATGATTTACAATTTTGTCTAACGGTGGTTTTATTCACCCGTGTCAAAACACTAAATTTGTTGACACGAACTTTTTTTGACAATTTGATTTTAAATGTGTTTTTTATAGTTGAAAAAGATGCAGTAAATGGTATAAAATATGTTGTACTCGCAACATTGGCATGGCTAATTCTCTGTGTCGCGATCGCATTGATTATAACCATAGTTGGTGTTTTTATGTAAGTACATAATTAAAGTGTTGCTACAAAAAAATAACATCAGGTTGTAAGGTTTTCAGATAGTAATGATTTCAGCTATTATGTATTTCTGTTGTATGTGTTCGTCTATTATGTATTTCTGTTGTACGTGTTCGGCTATAATGTTTTTCTGTTATATGTGTTCGGCATTGATGTATTTCTGTTATATCTGTTCGGCTATTATGTATTTCTCTTATATGTGTTCGGCTATGATGTATTTCTGTTGTATGTGTTCGGCTATTATATATTTCTATATAAACTGCCAACGGATATTAATTATTCTGTAATCTGATTGGCTCATTACTGGTAGGACATTAGCTCATATCCTACTAGTACAGAAACCAAGATGGCGGCTGACTTTTCGATCGCTCCAATATGCTTTTCAATATGCTCCCTGATCACGCGATGAAGGCTGAGTCTATTCACACTTTTGCACGTCCCGTACGAATTGTGTGTAATGAGCTTTCTTATTGATGTGGAACTTGGAAGTCATGAAACTGTTTGCGACAGTATTTTTGTATTTATACAGGGCGTATCAAAAAAAGTTTGCAGTTGTGAAAAAGGCGATAAACAAATCAGCGCACAAAGTTTGCAAAAACCTTCGGTGGAAATAAGTATAGTTTGACGTTCTGTGGCTCATCTGACAGTAAAATCATTTGAAATAATAACCATTTTTAGAGTGAAAATTCTGTTACCGAGAAGCACTTTTCAAAGAGCGTGCGCGCAAAAGTGAAACATTTAAAACATAATTTGAATACATAGGATTACAATATGGCACATATTGTTTGAGCTCAGAAAGTTTCAAAAAGTTTCGTCAATACCAACGCGAACGCTCGCCGTCCAAATCTTGGATTATTTACTGTTTTTCGTTTTTTTAAATTTGAATTTCATTAATTATGCAGTTTGCTCATTTAACTTTTTGCACGCTCAGATTTTTGCATAAATCAGAACACGGGAATTGACAATGGACATTGCGTTAATTCGAGAATAATTTTCAGTGTTTATTTAATATGAAAACTGTTCCATTCTTGATCTTTTTAACAGCCCCATTTCACTGTTACAGTGTTCAGATATGGACTGATTGTTTTGTGACTAAGCACGACGAACCATAACTCTGTCCTGCTTGATATGATCGTTTGTCCTTGATTACTTATTTCAACGTTAGGTACGCTTGGGTGCCACATTGACGGTTCACTTTTTCCCAAGTACACTAATTAAAACATTATGAGGAATTCCCTGCGATTGCAGTTGTTTTTTACGGAGCGCTTTGGAGAACGAGTTGTCGCATTAAACCACGCTGTTGAGTGGCCACCGAGATTCCCGGACTTAACTCCGTTTTTCCTCTGGGGCTATATCAAGTCTAAAATTTATACTACGCCGCCAGCTAATCTGGAGGACCTCGAGATGAGAATCCGTAACGAAAGGGATATTCTTAGGCAGGGCAGAGCTATGGTTCGACGTGCTGTAAATAGCATGACTGCCAGAGCTGAGCTATGCTTGCAACGAAATGGTGGTCATGTTGAAGACTTATAGCAACAATGTAAATTTTTGTAAATAAACCCTGTAAATAAACCCTTGATAACGTTGTTAATATCTAGAAAAATCGTTAGGAACAATGTTGAAATAAAGCATTAATACACCTTAAACGACGCTAGTAAAAGCTTAAAGTCCCTTGTGGATTCCTGTGTTCTGATTTATGCAAAAATCTGAGCGTGCAAAAAGTTAAATGAGCAAAATGCAAAATTAATGAGCGCTTAAAATTTAAAAACAAAAAACAGTTAATAGTTCGAGATTTTGACGCCACGCGTTCGCGTTGGCGTTGACGAATCTTTTTGAAACTTTCTGAGCTCAAGCAGCATGTGCCATATTCTAACGTTATGTATTCAAACTGCGTTTTAAATGTGCCCTTTTTGCGCGCAAGCTCTTTGAAAAGTGCTTTTCGATAACAGAATTTTCACCCTGAAAATGGTTACTATTTTAAATAATTTTACTGTCAGATAAACCGCAGGACGTCAAACTACTTATTTCCACCAAAGGTTTTCGCAAACTTTGTGCGCGCTGATTAATTTATCGACTTTTTCCCAACTGTAAACTTTTTTTAGACACCCTGCATATTTCATACCTTGTAATTTCTATAAATAACTTATATCTAGATACAGGGCCCCTATGGATACCAGTCTTCGTGTTGAAAGGGCCACCCTGTTTAAATAAAGTTTGTCCATTCCATCGCAAAAAATCTTGTTTTGAGTAATTTGCCAGCCTTTCTTCGTTATATGTACAAAACATAAACCTAGATAAGATTGTGAAGGTTAGTACTTAATTTAGTTAGTCACCTAACAAGTACAGTAAAATACAGTTTTGAGAGTAAGTCTCCCGAAAACTGGAAAAGATTATAATTTTTTTGAATTGCTATATATAACAACAAAAGTTGTGCTCAATTTTGAGGTAACGAGCGCTTGTTTCGTCCAAAACATCTATATTTTTTAAAAGTTTGAAGCTTTTGGCAAAATTTGTCGAAACATCTTTTTAATTAAATAACGATAGGTAGAGTTTTTATACGGTATAGTGTCAAGTTGTTTAGTAAAATATAACTGCACTAGGAAGTTTGTTTGGCAGCAGTCTATATAATAGAACAGTTAAACGTCTTTGTTTATATAATAAAACAGTTATTCTACTGTCTCTCTCGTCGTGTATGACTGATAGCCGACTCGTTGCTACAGCTATCAGCTCATAATACGACTCGAGTTATAGAGATAGAATAACTCTTCAATAGGAAACTCATACAGTCACATCTTGTTGACCTTCAGATCAATAAGCTGCTATTTGCAGACACTTTGTTGGCATGTTTGCTTAGATCGGTTGTTTCTAAGGGCAGCGAAATGAAAACCCATCGCCCAATGCTTTATTCAGCATCGATTAACAATAAGTTTAAATACAACTATTTTCTTATACTTATTTTGTGTTCGCAATTATAGGTGAAAGATTTCAAGTTATATTGTTCAAAATAGTTATTACAGTCTTTTGCATCCGTGACTCCAATTACTATAATTATAAACTCTAGATTGTTTCACCAGTCTGCCATTAAAAAACATCGAGGCAAACCCGAAAGAGCTTTACAGTTTAGTACTACAGGCAAGACTGCATTTGATTAATCAGACTGCATTTGATTGAAAATTTTGAGTCATTACGATGAGGCATGCGTTCGTAGTAAAGCTCCTGTATTTTTAAGGCACCTTAGTAAAATGGTGACACCTTAGTAAAATTTTTAACTTTCTGTATTCCTCACATTTTTCATTGTAAAATGTCCTTTCTACCCATAAACATTGCTTCCTACTTTTCCGTGTGCAAACATAAAGTTTTAGAAACACTTGGTCATTTCATCATTGAAAAAGACTTATGCGTATACTTCAATGAAAGCAGGTGCATAAATGCGTAAATAGCCTGAAAGACGAGAACCACTTTGATTATATATGAATTCTGCTTTTTATTTCTAACGAATGTAAACAGGGACGATTGCTTATCATTTTAACATTTGAACTTTTGATATTTTAAATTATTCAATTGAATTATATTAAAATTCTTTAATTGAAGTTTCCAGACGCAGTCTTCGCGTTTTAAAATTTCGCTGTACTCGGCAAATGAGTGTCAAACGAACATGTCACGGCCGGAGATGAAAACGAGTCAAAGTGCTCTATGAGATCCGACATTTTGTGGAGGCAAGGAGAAATATGTCGACTATTTTTTTATGCAAGACACCTATTTATGTACGTAGCAATTCTAATTTAGCCATCAATTTTGTCAATGAAATTTTATGAATTCTGACTGGGTGATTCTAATCCCCCGGCTAGTTCTATTTTGGAGTACTTATCGTAGCTATGTCACTTTAAAGCATTAAATTAATGAATCTTATCTATAAAATGATGACAACGCGGTAAAAGGGCTAGCTAAGCATTTTTTCTACAGGTAGGCTATCATCCAAAGTTTTTTTCGTTGCATCCCTTCCCATCCCTTGTTGTTTCTAACAATCACAAAAGCCCACGATACAATCGTGCGACACTAATCATTTGAAGGGAAGTGGCAACAAAAATTTTTCGCGTCTCATTTGAAAGAGACCCTCAAAAAATATATAGAAGTCCATTACGAAATTTTTAAATCTGTTTTACTTCGTGAGATATTCTCATCTAAATCATCGAACTGTCCGTTATCTTGGATAAATTTTTAACCTCATTAACAATGTTTTGGTGACGTCACAACATAGATAAGCCATTCTAAGCTACTCCTCAATACCTACCAGCAATAATTTTTGAAACCTTTTTAGTCTGTTCTGAAATCCAAAACATTTACTATGTGTGCGGTTATTGGAGATGATTAATCATTGTGTCGTAAAAAAATTGCGTGACTTCAGTTGTGACATGTCATGTATATCTACAAATATCCAAGATGGCGGACAGCCAAGGCAGATATGAAAATTCTGTAATAAACTTCTTTATATTGTTTGGGAGTCCCTTTCAAATGAGACGATAAAAAAACATTGCTATTTCCCTTTAAAGCGACTTTGTCATACAGTGTACATTATTCTTAAATTTAAAAAAAACTACAAGAAATCTTTCAGTTCTTCCGTTATTTTATGCTAATAATTTAGCTTCAGCACAAGGACATGCAGGCCTGTACTACCAGTCTTTCCTGTAAAATTTCAATGGGTGAGGAAACTAGAGTACCAGAAAAGAGCTGAGTTGCTTTCTTTCACATGAGGAGAGGGTTCCACACCCATATAAAACGGGTGGTTTAACTTCTTCGCCATCAAAGCCACAGCCGTTCAACAATCCTGGCAGGTTTGCTAGGATTTACTTTCACTGTCACTTACAATCAGTGGCGGATCTAGCGTAAGTCAAAATAAATTACCACAGCTCATTCTAGGATATATTTACATTTTAAAATACCTTCAAAGCAACTTCATTGGTTAGATTTTATTCTTTTGAAATTCATAACCTATGACATTAATTGTTATAAAGTTATTTTGAATTGAAAATTGAGCTGCTATAATTTATTTTGACTTACCCTGGATCTGCCACTGCTTACAATAATTTTTTTCGTCTCTTCAGCATCTTGGAAAAAACATCCATGCATCCTGTTCAGTATGGAAGTGCTGAAACGATCAAACTTCGCACTATTCCTTCACCTACGTATGGAGCATATCCGATGACTAATCGTTCTTATTCACGTCCAAATTTCTGATTCGTTCTCAACGCAAAAGTTCTTAGTATTAATTATGGCTAATGGTAATTAGAAATGCTCAATTATATGTTAATGTCAGTTAAATTTATACATGCACTGTCTCTTCATCGCTTTCTTTATGTGTGAGTAATATACTGTACATGTTTCGACATGTCGTTTGTTTCAACCTAAACTAGAAGTAAAATTTGGAAGAGAAAACTATTGTTGAGGATAACTTTAAACCAAATCTTCACATTTAAGTCAACAATAACATTACTATTATTATTGGCTATAATTGTAATAAAATTGATGAATTTCGACGACCCGAGACATTGCTTTACTTTCGTTCAACAAATCTCTAATTAAGGCATATATACAATTTTTTGTACAATCGAATCACGTTGAGCCACACCAGTTAAAACTTGTAAAATACTTCCATATCGTGCCATACTCATATTTTTTAGAGTATGTGCTTTCTTATATTTGAGAAGTAAGTGTTACGAGTTGGAGCTTTGCTTCGGGTCTTTTCAATTCTAACAAGATATTAAACATTTCATCGTTTATGCACGAGCTGTATAATACACGTCACGCTTTTCCATGTACTAGGGAAAGTATTTATGTATACTATGTGTTACATGTAACGTGTAATGAGCATGCGCGTGAATCACATGACAGTGGCTGGAATACCCATGCTATCATGAAAAAGTAAATCATATTCTGCAAATTTTTAATCTTGGACTACAATCAAGGTGCCACAACTTCGATGACTTTGAACACTGAAAGAGAAGGAGTTGAAGTTTATGTTGAGAAGGTTTATAGATAGTTCTACGTAGATATATGATATTGTAATAATGCTCATTGGAACGTAACATTGTAAAAAAGAATACTAATGAACCTAACAGATTACACATAGTGTCACCCTAATAACACTTTATCATTGTATTTCTGATAAAGCACGAATTGCGAGTATTCTAGATAGCTTCGAAAACTATCCATTTTATATCCATCTTGTCATCGCTGAACTGTTCGATATAGATGTCGTCTAAGCCGAGAAAATCGAAGCTAAATATTTGTGAGAAACCACGCTTTATTACGTTATAAAGATTCTTTCACGGCTATGATTTCCTCTTAAAGCGTTTTCGAATAATTAATGTTTGTAAATTATCCTAACATGCAGAAATAACAAGTATTGCGTAAAATAATACAGACACAGTTTACAGTGTTTCGAAATATTTATTGTATTAATAAATTACAAGCGTTTAGGTAGACTAGTTTTTCCTAATTATAGCCATTTTTTGATTCACTCTTCTGGAAAACGTCCCTGATCTTCTAATAGCCGTTTCAACAGAAACTTTCTCCTCTTTACGGCCGCTGCTATAGCTTCATCTTGATCAAACATATTGTTGTTCACATAATCATCTCGGGTCGCCATGATCTTTTTGTGGATGGGATCTTTTCTCGATGCTTTCATCCATGCCAGATTGCTCATATAGACATCGGCCAATTGCTTTTGGAATACAGGTAGAATTTTTTCAAAGGCTTCCTCTTTCGCTTTGCTTTCGTCATGATCCTCCATGAGAAGCGCTTGCAAGATGTCATCGTACTGATCCCGGACCTTGGACGCCGCGTCGTTGATCAATGTACTCCAGAACTGTTTTCATCACGCTCTTCTGTCGTAATGCTGTTATCGTCTTCGTTATAGCTTTCCATAGAACTTTCCATAGAACTGTTCATTGTCTTACGAATGTCAATGCAAAATAAACAAATTTTCAGCCATACACGTTATTTATGCACAAACCGTGAGAGAACCTCCCATAACCACCCCACATCCTCCCCATATCCACCCTACATCCACCCCACATCCACCCCACATCCACCCTACATCCACCCTCGTCAGAAAAATGTTAATGTTCCCAAACATTTCATCCTCAGTCATATATGATTAGACAGTCCGAGTGTGTCAAGATGCCCTATAAGTACAAAAGAGACTGTCCTGTCTGTGACAAGCCAGGTCTTCGGTATAGGAGTAATCATTTAGGATAACTGAAAACCAATCAGATTTCAGTGCGCTATGCTTTCGCTGACGTCCGAATTTTGTGCGCACACCGTGCGCATGCCTTATCGATGGAGTCAGCATTCCACCGCCATCTTGAATAAATTACCGGCTATACGCCGTTATCTTGACTAAATTTTCCGCTATACGGATGGGTAATGCTGCTTGTGTCTCAAGGGCGATTTTATAAGCAAAAAGGTATGAAGCATTGTTTTCTTCAAGAGTTTTCGGCAAGCTATTTTTGTGGTGTTTGTAAATGTTTTAATTTTGAATGTAGGAAATCCTTCTTGTCCGGTGCACTCATTTTTGAAGTACCTTGACAAACGGAATGATGATATAACAGCGCTATGGCAAACACCTCTTGCCTTGTTTTTTCCTGACAGTGAAACATGGTATTGCAAAGCTCCACTTAGGAAAAACACGCTGGGAAAAATGATGAGTGAAATATCTCGACAAGCCCTAGGTCAATTATCGCAACGCTACACCAATCATTCTGTACGCTCAGCGGCAATAACAGTGTTGGATGAAGCAGGTGAGAGATATTTGATTTTTTATAATGATACTTATCAGTTATTTAACTCTAAATTGAACACAACACCATTTTCATGGTCAACCTCTTAATTACATTAACATTAATAGTTGAATGGTCATGAAGCAAGGCACATTATGGCTATTTCAGGCCAAAAGAATGAAACCAGCATCAGATCTTACTCATGCAACATCTCTGAGGAAGGAAGTCGGGAAATGTCAAAATCCTTAACAATAGCGTCCACGGACAAACATCCAATCGAAAAAACTGTAGGATCACCAGAACGATTTCTATCGCTAGAAGATATTGATCTTCTTTCGACCCCACTTCTTAACAGCGTCCTGAATACCGTTGTTTCACCAGTGTTGTAAATTCATATCTGTTTGACGAACGTATACGAAAGCATTTTTGAGATTCTAAGCTGTACCGTTCATATTTTCGGTATAATATATCATTTATATACCTCCGCTCCGGTCATTCGACAAAATATTACCCGAAGTCACAATATTTCGTCGAATCACCCTCGCTCCGGGTATATAAATGATAAATTTGCTATACTTAAACTACGTTAAATAGTAAAGTGTTAAAAATGATCTAAATCTAGATATCGTTCAATTAGAAATGTTCGGTATTTATTCTTAAAAGTACCTAAGTATTAACATGATCTAATGTCCGCGGGAATGCTGCCGATATTAAGAAAGATTTGCACTCTTCTATTTCCTGATTGTATTTGGGACAAACAACAGTTATTTTGTTACAAATTTACAAATTTTTCAGCAACATAAGACGGGGCTAACTCATCTAAACTCTTAAAAACCATACAACATTTATTTCTTTTGAGTTCATCAGTAAAAAGTAACCATTTCAGTTTTTTGAACAAAGTCATGGTTCTCCTTCTCTTAACTTGTTATTTAAGATGACCCTTGCTGCACGTTTAAAAAATTTAAACAATCTACCAAGATTTTCTTGACTATTCATCTACTAAACCAAACCACCATACATGAACAATGGTTTAATTATAGCATTATAGCATTGGATTCATTCTCTATTTGGTAAATTATGTCTTATGGAATTCAATAGTCTGATACTCTTCGTCAGTTTTTTGCATAGCGCGTCGATATGATCATTGAAACTTAGGTTCTGGTCTTAAAATAACCCCAAGAGCTTTATAACACGAGACTTGTTCGAGTAGCACGCCTTTAGTTGTGGTGATATTTAATACTTGCTCATTTAGAGAAAGTTTGGTCTTTAATCTTTTACCTGTAACAAGCATCGTTTTTGTTTTATCTAAATTCAGTTGGAAATGGTTATTCTCTGTCCAGTGCTCCAGGTTCAAAGTGCTTCTAGTTAAGTTGTCACTCAGACTCTGCAAATCCGACCAGAGGCCAGAGTTACTTAATTATTGTGTTGTCGTCTTAGAAAATGTGCACAATAGAAGGGTGGGATATCGCTTCAGGGAGGTCATTTATGAATATCAAAAAAAGTATAGGGGCCTGGAGTCAGCACCGAACCCAGGGGCACGCCATGGGTGAGGTATTGGGACAAGTAGAGTACATTATCAGTAGAGGTACGTTGTTTGCGTGACGTAAGATACGATGAAATCAACTGTCAGCCTACACCCTCCAAACCGTAAATATACAGTTTATCAATTAGCACCTGATGGTTCACGAGATCAAAAGGTTTCCTCAATTCAGCAAACATGATTCCATTAATGAAATTCTTATCCAAATTATTCACTAACCTGTCGTAAGTATGTATGAGGGCAGTCTCCGTTGAGTGTTGTCACCTAAAGCCAGATTGGAATCTGTATAAAAGGTTATTGTTCTTTAACTTTTTATGGATAGCTTTATGCAAATGACGCTCCAGGACTTTCGGTATCACAGGTAATACAGATATTGGCCGGTAGTTACTTTTATCAGACTTAACCCCGCTCTTGTGCAGCGGTGTTACCTTAGCCTCTTTCCAAAGGCTGTAGAGGGTGTACCTCTTTCCACGTGGGTGTAATCACATCATTGAAAAGATGATACCATGCATCAATTACATCATCCACTTCTCCGAAAACAAAGGCAGAGTCCCAGGGGATTTCATTCAAAGTTTTTAAAAATTCATCCTCATTTAACTTCTTAAAATTTCTATAGACGATGTAGTTATGACTATCTGTATTATTTAAAGAAGATTGTTTGTATAGAAGTACTCCCAAAACAGGCAAATGCAAATATTAGGGAAAACAATGTTTACAATTCTGGCCGGTGCATTGCTTCAAATATGATTTAAGCAAGAATTACTTGCAGGTCAAGTGCCTTTTGCAACAAAATGGGTAAATTTGGAATCTTTTGGTGCTTTCACGAGACGATGTTTCTTACAAGAACAGTTTAACCAATTAATATTAAAATCGCTAGTTAAAATTTTTTCGCAATTCAGCATATGTACTCGTTCAATGTTTTCGGCCCATTTCTTATCAACTTCGCACTTTAAATTTGGAGAACGATAAATCGCAGCCAATATATTAGAATATTTCGTATGAACTTTAATGGGCATACCTGAAGACAAAGAACTTCTAAATCAGACTCTTTCAAATCAGTTCGGCGCTTGATATTCAGTTCATTATCTACATACATTAGGATTTCCCCACCACGACTAGCTTTGCACGATTTGCTGTCCTTTCTTAATAAGTAAAAACCAGGAATCCGATAGAGTTCCTTTCGTGTAGAGTCGTTGAAAAATGTTTCCGTCAGTGCAAAGATATCTAGTTTCTTTTCACCAGTTGGGGAGAGAATGCGCAGTTTTATTTCTTCGAGCTTTGTTGTCTTTAATTAGTTTATATTCCAATGACCAAAGCGTGATCTGTTGGCTGCAGTTCACAGGTGTTGTAGTCAGTGCAGCTAGCTCCAGGATTACATTCTATATCACTACATGATTGAAAACATACACTGATGTTAAGTTCTGCAAGTAAGACGATCTTAGCGTAGCTGCCAGCTTCGAATTTAGCGTTGTCGAACTGTTTAACTTGCTGTGTCGCATACGGGGGTAAGGAGCATCGTATTAGACGATTGAATAGAAGCGTTTATCTTACAACAAGGCGTTTCTTTAATGTGAATAGGCCTTAGTAGAACGAGGAAAAAGGTGAACAAGAGAAGCTCACCAAATACGTGTCGCGCCACCATTTCGTTCTGGGTGCAGTGTAGCGTGCCTATTGAAGTTGAATGTGATGCTAAAATACTAGGCGTGTTCATCTCTAGAAGTGTCAAATGGAACGTTTACATTCTATAAATTGTAAAGAAAGCGTCATCAAGACTGTATTTTGTACGGCAGCTGAAACGAGCGAAAATTAACGAGTAGAAAGATGTGCTAACCTCCTATGTCATATATGTGGCCAATTACCTGTGGTAAGCGTAGAGGAAATGACTGGATTCGCATTTCGTAATTGTATCGTTAACGTTCTGTGACATGAAAATACAACCTGATTAATGACATTAAAGGTGCATGTGTACATCATATAGATTTAATAAAAATTAAATCTCAGTCTACAAACACATGATTACAATTAGCACTACGAGTAAGTCCGCTATTTAAATGGTCTTTTGCTCTACTATAGTATTGGAATAATTTCAAATAATTTTAGTTATAGCGATTACATATGTTTCATATAGATTACATCATTCGGATTTTACCATGCAGTATTATTCAATCGTCTTATAAATAATGAATTCATATTAATGCACGAATTTATCACTGTACAAGTCTGATTATTACTTTAACGGACTAAAATATATCCCATGACTTTAAGATTCTTCTTTCCGTTGTCTGGTGAAAAGTTGCTTGCAACATTACCTGCTGCATTTTCCCACTGATTCCAATGAGCTCCCAGTCCAATGAAGCTGTCAGGAGTTTTACAGTTATCTTGCTCGTTTGTAATTAAACCCAAACGAACTCCTCGATGTTTTTTATAAACGTTAAATCCCTCTTTATTACAGTTATATTGTAAAGACGATCCAAATATTAATGATTTCCACTTGTTGCGACCGAGGTTTGTCTGTCGATATCCGCCGTCTGCGATCAAACTATACAATGATGAACCAGGATGCCCAAATGAGAAAGCTTGCAGATTTTCTTCATATTTCATACCAACACAAATTTCGTTAAACGAAGTTCTCCAATAAGTTGATCCTTTAAATTGCCGGTTGTCTAAACCCCCGTCTCGTCCATAACTATCATCATTTAAGGTGTTTTTGCTCGTCCAATAGGTTGAGGAATAATTAAAAGTATTCTGCAATAGCAAATAAAAAATACTACATTAATTCAATAAAAAATACACCATCTAGTAGTTTCTCTAATTTTGAATCATTATCTTAATGTAACCCTAAAGCATCCTAGCCATAAAATCCTCATAATTCACTGCATTTATAGTTAAAAACTGAAAAAACCCCAATAAAAAACCAAAAGAGGGCAAGACAAATCGTACTACTTCAGTTATAAAACTATATTACTATATTTTACGAGAGCAATATATTACAATGGAAATGACAAACTTCCATCATGGTGATGTATGATATCTGATTATTAATCAAAGTGTTGGTAATAAATATCAAAATGAAATTATTTAGAGTATTCATTATTTTGTACTTCATAAAATACGTGCTGGTTACCGAGAATATAGAAAAAAAATTACAATGATACTCGCACAATTTAAATTCGCAGGCACTAGCCGCAACTAAATGATATTGTTTTCACGTAATTTTACCGATCTTCCATCAATCTTCATCACCAATGTCCAACCACGGCCTGAGCAATTTGAAATTGACATCATATGACAGTACACACTGGTGTGTTGATTGTTTCCAATGCTGATTTGATAAACACCGCTTTCCTTGTTGCTAGAATATATTAAATAAAATATACGTAATCACTGGTATCAAATACAGCTAATCTTGCGTGACCACCTAATTATCGAGGGGAATAACTCCATGTTTGCAACCCTAACCCTAACCTTTCCACTAACCATAACCCTAACCAAGGTTTCATTTGTCATATTTTAACCTTGATGGATTGGAGATTTGATTAGATTTAGGGCTTGCATCAAGATTTGACTTTGCATACTGAGAACATGGAATTATTACCTTGTCGAGGGTCTATACTAATTAAGAAATAGAAAACGAGTCAGTTACCAATATGCGGTAACAGTTCACGAAGGGTATGTTGGAAAACTATGAGAGACCGTGTAAACCCAAGTGTCTTACACTTTTCTTGAGTATTTGCACAATGTTACCCGATCTGCCATGTTTCCACATTAAGTGATTTCAATGTAAAATATAATTTTAGCCAAGTGTTTTGTTTTATTTTCTAACTTCGTTCGCCGCTTTTTAAAGTCCGGTAAACACCCTGCTGGATACTTTCTGACAACATCACGGTCAACCGAAAATCAGGTACATTTTGCACCCGTCCCCGAGTGAAATCATATGTACTCTGTGTTTGCAGTGTTATTCTGAGTATAATTACACCAGACAGACACCGAGCATGCTCCTGTAATGCAAGTCCAGGGAACTGGACTACACAGTGTGGTTAGATTGAGTACCAATATGCTAAAGTTCAATCTAGCTCCTTCGATATCATTGGGGTGCAGTAAGACATATTTGAACCGACCTAACCACTGATGTTAACGGATCACAAATCATTTTAACCCGAGTACATAACATCAAGATACATAAAAATCGTGATTTTACCTGTCTTTGTTCAGCAATCGACGACATGGTGATGTTCTTGGTAGCACTGTAGAAACTATCGAATTAATACAACATATGACTCATAATAAATTCACATTAATTGAAGTAACAGTCAGAGCTTGTATATAAATGTTAGAGTTAATACCAGGTGGCGCAAAAAAGTTGCCCGTTTTGGTCAGTCATGGCTTTATGAGTAAAACAGTTACTTTATACTAGTAATGTTCCTCGTACTTATTAAAGTGTGTCTTAAATATTTATATGTATGTCTTCGCCAAATACAAGCACAGGTATAAAGATTTTAAATTCCCTCGTTAATAAGCCTTGTCATCCGCCATCTTGTCATTAGCGATAGTGATAGTTTTATAAATGTACAGTAATAATTATGGTAATTACACTGACTGGAGCGTATTTTGGTCGGAAATCATGATAGGAGCATTGGAGAGATACATTCTGTGTATTTTAAGTCATGCAAAATCCCGGCTGTCATCATTTAAGGTATGAACTAGCATGAACATTTATGTTAATTAGATGCTAGATAAATACAAACTAGTTCCCAAGGTCAGCTTAACTATTATGAAGAGTCATTGTGTTTATCTGCGCACACACTGAAGTTAACTAACAAATTAATCGTATAATTATATTTTACCCGGTGGGAATTACGACATAGATGAGTAGAGGGAACATCAGTGAACATACAGTGTGTCCCAGAAAAAAGGCTACCCTTTGAAATCAAGCAACAGTGTCGAGCGTTCGAATTTGAATGCTTTAACTCCCTAATGAGCCCGAAAATGCGTTACGGTAATTCTCTGCTACATAGATACTTTTTATGCTTACTTTGCAAGTTAATTGAATTTGTTCTGCCAAGATAACACAGAATGGGCTCCTTAGGCCCGATTAGAGAATTAAAGCATTCAACTTCGAACGTGTGGTGCTAACGCTTGGTATCAAAGGGTAGCCTTTTTTGAGACACACTGTATATCATGATATAGTTAGGAAGGGCCGGGCAAATATTTATATAAGAAATTACACGGCCCGAAAAGTATTAACGAAAAATCACACGCGTGTTTGGCCTCATATTATAAATATTTCACAAACACAAGTGTGATTTTTCATTAACACCTCGAGGACAAGTGTAATTTTTTATTAATATCACTTTTTAAAAAATTTTTCGCCGATTTGTTTATGTTTTTAGTTTTTAAAGTGTTTTTAGTTCGCGCCACGCGGGGCTCGAGATCCGTGCCGATTAATTCTTAATCGGCACACTATGCCGATTAATGGTTAATCGGCACAGTTCTTAGGCAATCAGAATCCAGTAAACAAAGAAAGATGATATTAAGAAAGAAATTTCTCGGACAGAACATGAATAGACTAATATTCACTCCTTCCATTGCTTAACGCTCTATATATAGGTTTGGTCCTGGATATAGAAATATTATCCTTACATGGGGCCGGGGTCTTTGTTGAAACTTGCTCTGACGCTGTCTAAAAAATAGTGAACAATATTTGAAATGCTGTGATCAGTGGCTATGAAACAAAATTTTGTGCAAGTATTTATTGATTGCATTGCAAAAATCGCTTGCAATGACAGTGTAACTTTTTTGGAAATTTTCTCTACTTCTCTTTCTTCTCGAGATATTCAACTTTATTCGATGTGTATATCATACCACTTAAGACATCACTGTGCATAATGAGTATCTTTGAGATTGCTAATTTTGTAGCATAAGACAATAAGAAACAACCTACGTGTGTAAAGTACGATTAAACAACCTACGTGTGTAAAGTACGATTAACTTGCGATCACGTTGCAGATTGATTTTTGAAAAGTTATTTGTACTAAGATGTCATCAATTGTGTAATTTGTGTGCTAAAAAAATGAATATCTGGAGAAGAAAGAGAGCTGGAGAAATTCCACCAAATATAAGTTACATTGCCATTTTAGGCGGATTTTGCAATGCAAGTCAGTATTATATAAAATATGAGCAGGAGTGCTTTATGTGGGCATAAACCCAAGACCAAGCCGGGCGTTTCATTTCTGATAAATCACGAATAGCCAGTATCTCGAATACCTACAAAATCGGGCAAAAGTTTTGTGAAAATCTGCGTGCGCTTTTTCAAATGTTGTCTTTTGTTATTTTAACGTTGTGAAAATCGCTTTAAATATCTCGTTTTTACAAGTTTAATGCCCGAAATCTCGAAAATAGGGCACCGCGCATTAATGGATGATAATTCACGAAAATAAGTCAGTCACATTGCAGATTTTACTCTACTTATAATTATTATGACACGTTATAAAGACTCCTTCACGGAAATGAACTCTTTTGTATTTTGCTCATGAATTATTGATGGTTTGTTTTGAAACTTTGCTTATTATGGAGAAAATATTTCATTATATGTGAACCTAACATTTCCACACTAAATAAACGCAACAAGTTGGTATCTTCATGTAGACACTCTAAGAAATTCCTTTTAAAAAACAGTTAGACTACTTAGTTGCTCCCTTGTATATAGCTTTAAAATACCGCCAGTATATAATTTTAAAATTTCAGCGTCGGGTCAAAATTATCGAAATATTGTTTTTGATCTTTAAAAGCTTCACGTTTTTTTATGCATTGAATTTGACGTCTTGAAAATGTTTTTTTGTGTCTAGAAATTTAATGTTAATTTTCTAATAATTTTACAACGTCTTCTTCAAAAGGGTTCAATTCCATAACCGTGGGAGATGTTCTGTTAGACAAAAGACCGAAATTCTTGGTGACTTTTTTCTCTATTTAGAGAAGAAATGAGCTCTCCATCTCATACGTTTTAGTACGCTTTCCGCCTTTTCAATCAAATTCCTCAAGTACTTCCCTTTCTGCCTTGAAAATTTATATGTGTCGCACGAGAATTTTTGGGGGATTGAGTAAGGAAGAAACGACTGCGCATGCGCCGTAATAACGCACTTTAGCGGTATTTGGGTAGATGGGCTAGGGCCTTTCCCAACCGCGCCCAGCAGCAAAGCACTTGGTACGAGGTTGATATACTGTCCTTGTGATAATTATTAGTCTTATGATTCTCATCCGAGATCAAGACACATCAATTTTACCCTTTTATCATGTATACTTACCCTGATAGGGCTGGTTAGTATGTAGTAATCATAATGTTCATCCTCTAGTAAAAGCTCTGGTTTTTCTGTTGAAACGTCTTTAAGAAACTCACAATTCCTGTCAGTACATGAGTTTCTTTTGAAGTTGATAGATCTGCAATATTTGTTGTCACGAACGCAGTGGAAAATACAACTCAATGCTGTGTCAGCGTGGGTGGAGTTGATCACTGTACTGTTTAAACGACGACCTTTGAATAAAATTTCAATCAAGCAAATGCTAATTTGGGGGCCTAAACAAACAACGCACAGGCATGTTTAACGCGGATATCAAAAAAGCAACGCTGATCAACTGAGCTTTATTGAATTTTGTCTTTCCACATAGTGTTTGTCGTTACACTGCATTGCATTTAAAAATATGCAGTAGTGGTGGTATATTTTTTTGGCAGAAACTAATAACAGTAGTATAGAATGATCTATATGAAAAATGTAGAAAAACAAATAATTACTTCTATAAACTGCAATCAAACTTTGTTAAAGCGCACACGCTTTCCTTTTAGTAAATATTAACAAATGCAGTTTTGACACGTTTTTGGTTTATATAAAAAAATATCCGCGTTTGTGACTTGCTTTACACGCAATCGCATTTTGAAATTAGTTTTAGTTTTTGAGTACCCTGAAGTACTAAGTAATAGTAGTATTTATCCAGAATCAGTACTAAGTAATAGTAGTATTTATCCAGAATCAGTACTAAGTAATAGTAGTATTTATCCAGAATAGAAATTTGTATAGTGGTTAACCTCGCATGTATATTCAGCATATGTGAAAAATACGCCCAAAACTATGCAAAATAATTTGTATTTCTTATAAGCATCTTTAATCTTTAATTTGAAAGCATAATCATTGAGCAATTTAGAACTGATAATCAATCAATTTTAGGACACAATTTAAAAAAAACGAAACAAATTGAAGCTATAAAAAAACATATCAGCCACAATTAAGGCAAAAACGCGAACGCGAAAGCTAATCGCGCAGTTGTACAATTATGGAGAATTTTCAGTATGCGACATTTTTTCTCACGAGGTCAACTCAGCAATTTTGATCTCTTTTTTGCAAAAGCGCATGCAAACATTCAGTAGAGAAGTCAACCCAACAATTTGGTCATGTATGCAAATTTAAATCATTATTCATTTCCTTAGAAATTGATTTCTTATACGGTCTACTGAAAAATTTGCATTGAAGCATTGAAGCATTGAAGCATTCGAAACAGCGACACACTGTGCTATACAGATAGTGTAGTCATAAGCAGTTGCTTTGTTCAGTCTCCTTCAGCAAGCTGTTTATAGTCAAACGATGGACAGCACACGTAAGAACTATTATTATATTCGCGACAGACAATTGTACTTTTTCAAAACCTACTTTCATTTGATTCGTCGAAACAAAAGTCAATCGTTTCTCCAAACGTTTGAAGATTTAAGAATATCAGCGACAAAAGACCAACTCTTGAAAATATAGAAACACAATTCCCGCAAAACAACGTAGAATTGACTCCTTTGGCTCTGTTCTTTTGAAGTGGCGGCATGTTGATGATTTGTGTCTTTTCGCTTAGCTCGAATCCGTCGGAGGAAACTCTAATAAACGATGTGTTTGTCAAAGACTTGAAATTTCATGGGTTGACAGATGTACTGCAACACAAGATAATATTGTATAAATAACTTTGTTTAAATTGCTGTTTAAATTCCCCCCTAAATGCTGATTAACTAAGCCCTCTATGACGAAATTTTAAATTTAATTATCTATTTAAATTATTAATTTTTATTTAATTTTACAAGGGGCTAAAGTGGTAGAGTTTAAAAGAGTTTCGTTGTTTTAGGTTTAATTGACATTCGTATTTCCACATAATTTCTCGTTTTGCAATTTCCACAGTTGTTGATATAATTCTATATTACTACGAAAAAAGGTTATATATTTTTTTAACGCAGTGTACAGAAGATATACAATCCGTGCTGCCAAAACATCAAGTTGAGAACTCCAAGTAATTTGCATGAGTAATAAGAGCTTGCAAATTGACCTTTTGCAATTGATATGAACTGGTGAAGTGTATTAGTGTTTTGCAAATTTGTGTTAAATTGTTTTTAAATTAGGCTTAAAATATCATATGAGATAAAACAATCAGAAATTTGGAGAAGTATGCTCATGCAGAGAATAGAGAAGGAATTATCTATCAAGCGAGGCTCAAACTAAATTATTAAAGCTTCACGTACATCACGTGCATGTTTGCGGCATTTTTTAGTCTTGGCATGAAGATACGAGAACTGTTCTTAAGAAGCTATGTTTTTCTACAAATTTCACTATTTAAGATGTTCTGGTGTCATAAATGTGGTTATATTTCTTCAGAAATCCTGACTGCATGTTTCCATAAGAGCTTGCAGAAATACATCATGAAAAAATTATAAGCTGTAACAAAAAAATTAACAAAAAAACAGACGTGCAAATACGTTGCAAATACATAAAAACAAAGCTTAGTACTACGCATGCGTTGTGCAATATCCAGAATTTTCTGTACATCTGAAGGTCACATTTGATCTCTCGACAGCTGCGTGTAGGGCGGGGTTCATTTATCCAGAATTATTTAACAGGTCTGCTGTAAGGACTGACGTTACAAGGGTTGGCTGCGCAGTTAAAAACACAATTAATAATTCATTGAATATTACGCAAAGGACCGTGAAAGAGTCTTTATAATTTACACAAAATACTTTTTCGATTTTCTCGTCTTAAACATCATCTATATTGTAAAATTTCATTCTTCGACGAATGCTGTAACTGTTGTCTCACTATCTGCACGTTGCAAATCAAAGAGCCACGCTAGGCAACTTCTGCGAGCGCTTTCGTCTCAGCCTTTTTATTTCATTTTTCGCTGGGCATCACGTTCTGTCTACTAGATTTTGGCTTTAAAGTCAGTCGTAATTGACCAAGGTACAAAAATTACTTAGGGCCTGTTCATATGGGCAGAAGTTATCTCGTTTCCCGAGAAAACATTTCGACAGGTCAAATAATGTTGTTCTGTTCATATGGAGAAATATTTTCCCGCTTAGCGGGTAAAGTTTCCCGCGCTGATGTAGATTTTGTAAACTATAAACAGAAAGTTTTCCCGCTAAGCGGGAAAGTTGTGTTCATATGGGATAAAAATTATCTTGGTCACCGAGATCTCGCCTGTCATCAAGCGAGATCTCGGTTAACGGGAAAACTTTTCGTCTCATATGAACGCAAGGTAACTTTTCATACTATTTTCGTAAGAAGGCAAGATCTCACTTGTAAACTTGTCGAAATGTTTTCTTGCTAACCGGGAAAACTTCTTCCCATATGAACAGGCCCTTAGCGATATCTCAAGATTATGCATTGATTTTCGTGTGTTTATATTTCATAAACAAAATAAACAAATGAAAACAATAGTATCAACCCTGGGTGCATACAATCCTTGACAAAACATTGACGACACTTTTCCTAACATCGTCATTTTCTTAGCCCATTGTTATTACCTGGAAAAAACTTCCTCTCTTCCCCACCCATCAATTTTGTTTTCATTTCTTACAGATTAAACATTGTTTTGGGGGCGAGGTGGTAAATTTAGGGGCCTATTTTGATGTTTGTAGTCAATAGTTTTGTCCAGGATTGTAGATCACTAGCTTAAAACGCTAAACATATCGCATGCTGTCACACCTATAATTTTCACGGCCATCCAAAAAAAGCATTCATTTGACTGATTCCAGTGGGAAGCCATACAGTGTGCATGAAAAATTGAACAAATCATTCTTAACGTCACGAAGCGGCTTAAAGTGGGAAGTTTTTTACTAATACAGATTGCTTGAGTACTTATGTTGCAGAATAAACCAAAAAATTCTGAAATTCAAATGTTTACAACAGGGGGGGGTCATGATTAAAATGGTTTGCGCACAAAATTTAAGTGCTAGAAAGTAATTTTGACTTTGTAGGTATAAACGCTTAATTAGTGGATATGGGTGGCATCAATTTACCATATACACAACGCTGATTTTGCTCAAAATATGTATTATATGTACTATGCGACCGAGATTCGGCGGGTGTGAGGCCCACATACTACAACAATTTTAGAGTTGCAATCACATGTGATGATGTAAAAAAGGATAAACTAACTGACGCCAAGAAACTTATTAATCAATATACTTCTGTCTTGTGTTTGTTTGGAGTGAACCACATTAAATATTTTTAAACTCCGATTCAAAATTTCTTGAATAGCACTCAATTTTTATATCTGCATTTTTTGACTATAAACGTAGCTGTTTTCCATGTAGACCTGCCCATTCTGGAAAATGGGAGGCCTTAGGATGACCCATGTAAAATGTTAATGTAAATTCATGTAAATTTAAATTTGCATAGGACACCAAATTTTGACTGATTCTTGTGGGAAGCCATACAGGGTGCATAAAAAATTTGAAATCACTGTCAACGTCGCGAGGCAGCTTGAAGTACGAAGTTTCATTAATATAGGTTGCTATTGGGTACTTATGTTTTAGAATAAATGAAAAAATTCTGAAATTAAAATGCTCACAATCCGGCGGAGGACGTATTTAAAATGGTTTGCCTGCAAAATTTAAGTGCTTGAATGTAATTTTGACTTGGTAGGCAGAAAATTTGTTAGGCGTTTTATTGCTGTTCTGCAAAACGCTTGAATGTCTCAGTTGTGGGTAAATTAAGTAAATAAATAGCATAAATGAAACCAAGAAACTGATTAATCAATATTCTTGTGTTTGATTTGCAAAGAACTACATTGGATATTCTGACCCTCCGATTCAAAATTTCCTGAATAAATTTTTAGACCTGCATTTTTTGACTTTTAAACCTACCTATTTTCCAAGTAGACCTGCTCATTTTGGAAAATGGAAGGCCTTAGGATGATCCATGTTAAATGATTTAAATTTGCATAGGACACCAAATTGTCGGGCAGGCTTCTCCACTGTATAGGAGTATCCTAAGCTGGAGTTGTTACAATTGTTTGAATAGAAAATAACTTTCTATTTATCTTTAATCTTACAATGCGAGTGGCCTCGTTACGCACTGCCCATGCGAAGCCTGGGGTGAGGGTTAATAATTCTGAGATACGAGCTCAGTGGATGCGAAAGTCATTCGCCATTATGTGTTGGTTTGGCTTAGTTTGGTTTGGTTCTTTGAACTATAATAGATCTGGTACAATAAGTCCGGGGGGAAAATTGAAGCCGACTTTGTGTTCACTTTGCAGGTAGACCCAGTCCTTTTAAAGAATTTCGTTACAAAAATATCATATCATAAAATATCATATCATAAGAATTTCGTTATAAAAATATCATATATAAAATATCATTTTTGTATCAGTAAAATTCTTCATGCTAAACAAAGACAGTTAATTAATATAACATGCTATAAAATTTGACAAAAATCGTACTATCACGGAAAAATGTTGAAGCAAAGACGAAAATTACAAAAAATCGACCAGATTTTGGCCACTTTTTATGAGTTTTTAAAAGTTCAAGTGAGAACTAAGACGTGAAACTACAGGAATTATTCAACAGGTTGGTCCATTGAACTAATAAACAAATTGCGAAGCCGAAAATACTGTAACACTACTCAAAAAACATCAACTTCTTCATGTTTTGAAACGGTTAAAGCAAGGATTAAAGGTTCAGGAGAAAGAGGAATACCTGACGTTCACTGCAAAAAAAGTTGGGAAGTGTCTAAAGGTTTATTACATATTTTTTATTAGCCCAAGAGCAAAGTTTTCTTTAAGACGTACAAACATTTATAATTTTTTCAAAATATTAAAGTAAAATGCTCATTTTTTGCTGTAGATAGGTGTAAGACAGTTTGAACTAAACAGGAAACCTGGTCTGAATCCTGAACAATGACAAAAACCGTGTATTTCTTGCCAATTTTTGCTCGAAAACAAACTAGCGAAAAATTCTCACTCCCCGAAAACCAAATTCGACCTCTCCCCAGTCTTTTTGAATGTTGATTTTTCAGCGTGCCGGCTTCAGTCAATCATAGTTTCAAAGCCCTGAAGTTTTCCTTCCAGATTTATTATAGTTCAATAGTTTGGTTTGGACGTTCGACCTTCTAGCTGACATCATTGAATTCCGAGGGTTTTTTAAAATAAATTTCATGAAATCTGTAGAGAAACAATTCGAAGTCATTAAAGAACAATGAAAATGAATTAAAAATACGGAAAAGACGACGAAAAAATGCGCCAACAGAGGGAAACAGGAACGGAAACGTACATAAAAGGTAGGCTAAGCCATATTCAGACTATTCAGTAGCCGTAACGATTCCACATTCTAATTTCGAAGTTTACGTTTCTTTGTTTTGTAAAAGCAAGACTGTAGTGTTATTGTAAGTGCGAAAATAATTTACCTGCAAAAAATACGATCGTAGCTATTTCAATTAAAAATGCCATCCCCAATCCCGGACCAGAGTCAGCCGAATAAATGATTTAAAGCTACATAAAAAACTAAGCAAAGGGTTTAAATGATTTAAGTCTCTCTTCAGTTGTATCTTATGAATAAATTATACTCTTAAATGATTAATTGACAGTTTGAATGAGCCAATGGGATTACAAAATAGACCAGCCGATGCCAGGGCCTTTTCCCTTCCCTAATTTAAGAAAAGGCCCTGGGATCGAGGTTGCAAAAATGCATGGCTTGAAATGGTCTTTATTGCAAAACAAGGACTTAATATTTATAAATATTCATCAAAACGTTTTAATAATGAAGTGTAATAAATTGTATTTCATAACGCACCAAAGTTCACCCTACACATGATGACATACGGACCACAGACATTTAAAAATTAAGTATTTTGTCATTAAAACTGGTAATTCTTCATTATTTTCACAGTTATTTAGGAAATATAGAACGTATTATTAAAAACTTCCGTGTCGGCGTGTTGCTATGACAACAATCCTGCGAATACTTCATGTTCCGAAAATATAGTTTCATCTTTGGTATGTTAAATGAAGACGAGAGGTTTTGCATGCATGCATATATTTCTAGTATGAAAATAACATTAAGGGTGTCAGCAGAATTGCAGATTGAGGTTCTATGATTGTCATCAACACAGAATTTAAACATATTAATCGAAGGAAGCTGTCCATTTACGTAGTTTTAAGTAGAAATTTTATATCATTATTTGCTATGAAGTATCCCGAAGTAAAATGTATCTTAGGACTCAATCAAGTGATATACGACAGCAGTACACCGGTATTTTACCTTAACATTCCTACCAGATAGCTATAGTTCACTTTACTGGTTGTGGACGTATTGCAGTTAGATTATACCAATACACCAGGCCACAAGGGTTTCGAGAATTGGTCAAAATTCCAATCAAAGAGACTATCACTAGGGAATCAATATTATTTGCATATATCATACAATCTTTTCACAATCTTTGACTCTCTCTTTTGCTAATCTCGTCCCTTATGACGACATTCTCCAAGGTACATATTGCAAAAGATGGCAATAAATTTACTGGATGATCACACAACACTATCCAAGATGGGGTTACACGTCCCAACATTTTATTGTTCACATTCATCATGACATTTGGTTGGACCAGTTTATATTTCGTTATTGCAACGTTACATGAGAATGACAACCACATTAATGACTTGGAAGATGTCCACGCAATTTAATAAGCGTTAATAAACGTTAAACCACTACAAATGAACACATGACATAACAATGATGACCTATGCAAGTGAGTTCGCTATTTGAATGGTCTTTGCTCTACCTTAGAATAATTTCAAAGCATTTTAGTATCAATTATATGTTTTCATGTACGTTACATCTTTCAGATTTTACTATGGAGTTTTATATAAGTATAATTGTCTTATGAATAATGAATTCATATTAATGGATCTATTTGTTACTGTATAAGTCAGATTATTAATTTATTTCAACGCACTAAAATATATCTCATGACTTTGAGATTCTTCATTCCGTTGTCTGGTGAATAGATTCCAATATTACCTGCGGCGTTTTCCCATCCATTCCAACGAGCTCCCAGTCCAATGAAGCTGTCAGGAGTATTACAATCATCTTGCTTATTTGCTAGTAGGCCCAAACAAACTCTTGACTTGGTATTGTAAACGTTTAATCCCTCTTTATTACAGTTATATTGTAAAGATGATCGAGAGATTAATGATTTCCATTTGTTGCGACCAAGTTGGGTTGGTCGATATTTACCGTCTGGGATCAAACTGTACAATGATGAAGCAGGATACCCGAATGAGAAAGCTTTCAAACTTTCTTTATATTTCATACCAACACAAATTTCGTTAAGTGAAGTTCTCAAATAAGTCGATCCTTTAAATTGCTGGTTGTCTAAAGCGCCGTTTCGTCTATGGCTGTCGTCATTTAAGGTGTTTTTACCCCCACCCACCATCACCCACTCCCCGTCACAGTCACACCACACTTACCAATAACCACCCCTAAAAGCACCATCTGTGAACCACGTAAGCACCTCAGAATAACCTTAGCTTTCATGGTTTAGTAGTTAGCACTATGGCGAAATCATCGTTTTTGGGTGTGGTCAGTTTAGGATGTTTCGCCCTGGATTGGTGCTCGAGCAGCGTTATCATGTTGACCGTCATGGTCAACTTACTCTAAAACAGTTGAGATTATCTGTCCTAAATGAAATGCATGAAAACTCATATACAGGTCCTCGACTGTTAATAAAATATTTATTACATGGCGTTTAGCATTTAGAGCTGAAACAAACAAAGAATTGCAAAATTGAAACAAACAAAGAATATTGTGATTTAAAACGGGCCGCATGCATACATGACTTGGCCCAACATAACCGAATAAAATAAATAATATGTCACATGAATTTTTAAACCTGTTTAAAAATAATCTATGAATATTGCCAATTATATTTATAATAGTACAAGATCAAAACGGTTGTCATAATACTAAAATATTACATTTCTTTTTCGGCATCTCTCATGTCAACAGTCTTCATCGTCACTGTTAATAACGATTCTACGCTTTTGTTTCTATTAAACAAGCTTGACAGGCCTATGAAATATTTGAAACTGACAGTTCGTTCTCGTACATGGCTTAAATTTTTAAGTCTTGTCGTTTTAAAATGTCTTGTTTGTTGTTTGTTTTTTTACGTAATGGGCCGGCGGTCATATACGGGAAAGTTAATGGACCGGCAAAAGTGCTTGTCAGCCAATCAGCGTGCGTCATTTCTGCGAAAGTCAAGTGATTCCAATGAAATATGATATAATTTCGGGAAACTCCATTCGCCGCCTTTTTATGTCCGGTAAACATCCTAAGCTTGTAGCTACTTTCTGACAACATGGTGGCCAAATCGAAAATCAAGTATATTTTGCACCTGGCTCTGAGTGAGATCTTTGTATTGTATGTATTCTTTGTGTTTGCAGTGCTATTCTGAGTGAGATCTTTGTATTGTTGAGTTGAATCTTTTGTTGCTTTCGCTGTAGATGTTTCCAGAGTTTTACAGAAAAATGAAACAAATGTCAAATTGAACTTAACTTTACAGTATTTTTCTTTAAGTTGAAACAACAGAAAACAAATAGAGCAACACTTTCGAGAATTACTTTTTGTTGGTGATTTCGTTGTAGATTTTTCTAGAATTAAAAAAAGTGTCACATATCTGAATAAATATTTTCTATTCAATTTGAAAGGTTTCTGTAAACTATATAGCAACACAATTCAGAATTACTTGTATGGCGAGTTGAATCTTTTATTGATTTTTCTAGAGTTTGACAGAAAAATGAAACAAATGTCAAATTGATCTTAACAGTTAACCGTATTTTTCTTCAAATTGAAACTATAGAAAACAAATAGGGCAACACTTTCGAGAACTACTTGCTGTTGGTGCTTTCGTTGTAGATTTTTCTAGAATTAAAAAAAAACAAATGTGATATATCTGAATATTTTCCATTCAATTTGAAAGGTTTGTGTAAACTATAGAGCAACACAATTCAGAATTACTTGTTTGGCGAGTTGAATCTTTTGTTGCCTTCGCTGTAGATTTTTCTATAGAGTTTGACAATAAATAAAGCAAATCTTAAGGTCTGATATTAACCATATATTCCTTTCAATTTGAAACAACTCCAACCGTATTGAGCTTGCACTATAAAGCTTAGAATTATTTGTTGGTTGAGAAGCTGAAAGCTCTGGCACTTTCTAGTAAATTTGTCAAAAAATATTTACAGTAGCATCAAAGAACAAACATGCAAGCGCATTTCTTTACTCAATCATGAAAGAGCTGTTGAGAACGATTAGAAAAGCAAAGTTCTGAACTTTTCTTGTGCTTTCTTTTCTTGTGCTAACCATATAGCAAATATTCAATGTATGCGAATTAATATTAGTCGGCCGGCCACGATATCAAAAAGTGCTTCTAAAATAGCTTGATGGTAACTTCGTGTTAGAAGCCGGTAACAAGTGGAAAGATATAGGCTATAGTCTAGTTAGCAAGGTTTGGGTTGTTACCAAGGCTGATTCGGGATTTTTGTGGGGAAAATCAAGAGATTGTGACTATAGTGTATTACAGTAAAAAGTATGAAATTTCGTGCTCAACGATAAGAAAAAACGACTGGCATCATCAGAAAGAGCACAAAAACCTGCATATAAGACTCTTAAACAGTTTTTTTATTCTTCAAATAGTTTTCGTGTTATTTGTGTTTTAAAGGGGAAAATTGACCCGAAATCGCGCTATAAAAACTGGGAACTAGCTTAAAAATGAGGGTTTGAGAACAAATAACTTGAGAATTATTTGGAGAATTAAAAAACGGTTTAAGAGTCTTATATGCAGTTTTCTCTGATCTTTCTGATGCTTGCAGTCGTTTTTACTATTGTTAGATATAAAATTTTAAATTTTTTGCTGTATTACAATTTAATAGTAGATAGCCACAGTCTCTCGATTTTTCCCATACAAATCCCGAATTAGACTTAGTAACACCCCAAACTTATATCACACAAGCAATACAAAGACAAATATCGCGAATGTACTTTTCTAACACAAAGTTGCCATCAAACGATGTATTTCAAAACTTGGCCGGCCGACTGTATTGTTCATTTCGATTATTGAAACGTCTACATATGTATACTGACACAATCAAATATGTCTTTCTGTGATCATGTGAACAATTTTTTGTATAGGTCATCGAACATTTTGTTAATGTGGTTTTATATAGTTGTATGTATGATGTAGTCAAAGGTGAACTTCATAGAGTCTAATTTTTTCCAACAACCCATACATGTACTTCAAAGAGTGTTCTTTTTTTATACACCCTGCAAGATCGCCCCTGGATATATTGATTATACAATCCTTACGCGGTGACGGAGTCGTTGTTGAAGCTTGCTCCAGAGCTGTCTAAAAATTAGTGAACAATAATGATGATAGTCTTGCTTGATCCATTGTAAAATGGCATTGTCAAAAATTCTAATTAATAACACGTTAATTTCAAGCTTCATATAACATATGAACGAAAAAAGAAAAAAGAAAAATGAGGCGTATTCAACGAGTAGAAAAAAATAGTCCCTTTAAGGTAATCGCATATTCACATTCGCCGCAGTCTGTTGCATTAATTTGAGAATGCTTGGAAGCAATGATTCCTAAAGCGGTACAAGATCTTACACGCTTGGGAATTCTAAGACGTTATTATCGATTTCTTTTGTGTGCAAAAATCTCGTGTTTTTCGTTCGTATCATTCCGAGCTATCGTTAATACAAAAGATTGAGGCCAATTGGAATCTTGGCTTCTTCAAAGGGTGTACTTTTTATTGATACATCTTCTATAACCACATATAAATGACACCTTTTATTCAGACTGTAAAAAATTCTGACATTAATTCGGTAAAAAGGGGAATGTGAAACGCTATATTTCAAGTACATTCAAGATGCAACCTATACATAATTTTTCTTTTTTTTTTCTAGAAGTAGTAAAAATACACTTGTGTCAGTTGTGTAGTTGATGTTTGTTACGTCAGAATATTCTTTAATTTTTATTGTATAAACGAGCAAGAAAAACAGATGTGTTACTGTGTGATCTGTTCTTCTATGGTTGAATTTGGCTGTCGTCTAGTAGACAGCGATAGTTTTGAATAGCTATGAAATTGCAGATGTTGGCATGACAATTTCTATTTTGCTCTCTTATACTTACCTTGTTAGGATTAGTTAGTATGTAGTAATCATAATGTTCATCCACTAGTAAAAGCTCTGGATTTTCTGTGGAAATACCTTTAAGAAACTTGCAATTTCTTTCAGAATTTGAGGCTCTCTTGAAGTTGATAGATCTGCAATATTTGTTTTGACGAATGCAGTGGAAAATACAACTCAATGCTGTGTCGGCGTGGGTGGAGTTGATCACTGTGCTGTTCAAACGACGACCTTTGAACAAAATTTTAAACAAATGCTAAATATAGGGGGTTTAACTTTCTTAATAGGTTAGGGCTATTTCAGATCCGTCAGAGCACCTAGTCACCTAAACTCAGGTTAGCATTAGGGATGGGGTTAGGATTAGGGTTTATATACAATTTTTGATACGTTTCTTCCGGCGAGTATCCTTGGCGCAGTGGGTTGAGGCGTTGGGTTGCATGGTCTATGCAGCGCTGGGTCGAGAACCCGTTGAGTCGCTTTTTTATTTATGTGTTTTTTTCACATTTTTTTCAAAGTTTTTCTCGTTCTTAAATTTTTTTCTCGTTCATAACATATTACTCATCCTTAAACACATTTCAAAAATATTTAAAACGAAAAAAGCCGTTTAAATAGTTGTTACTAGTCAATATACAATTAGCCTGCGGGCAGGAGGTGCTCTGACGGATCTGAAATAACCCTGACCTTCTTAATATAAAAACGCTAGTTGAAATCTGTAATTAAAAGTTTGTAGTGGTATATATGAACGTATAATTATTAGCTTTTTGTCAAAAATGTGCGATTTGAGGAAGTATAATTTTTGAGCAAATTTAAAGCCGAATGACTGATATATCAGGACACCATTTAAAATAATACGCGCAGTTGTATGATTATAGACATGTTATTTATAAGGCAAATGTTGTTTGCTTAAGTCTCCTCAACAAGTTGCCGTCTAGAATCAAGTGATTAACAGCAAACATACGAACTATTCAACACAAAATTGTACATTCCTAAACCTACCTTCATTTGATCCGTCAAAGCAAAAGTGAATCATTTCTCCAAACATTTGAAGATTAAAAAATATTAGCGACAAAAGACCAACTCTTAAAAATCTGGAAACAAAACTCCTTTGCAAGACAACGTAGAATTGACTCCTTTGCCTCTTTTCCTCTGAAGTGATGGCATGTTGGTGATGTGTCCGTCTTTTGCCTTAGGTTCGGTTCTCCGCGGGAAAACCTAAAAGATGTGCTGGTATATTTCGAGGACTTAGAATATCATGAGTTGACATATGTACTGTAACGCGACATCATCTGCATGACTTTTGAGCAAAATTTTCATTATTACTGGAATATGCTATGTAAATAATGTAAATAACATGTTCAAATTGCACCGCTATATAAATGCTTATTGATTCATCACTCTTTGCCGAAATTATATATTTATATTAAATGATCGCTTTACAAGGAGCTGAAGTTTCGGGGTTTAAAAGAGCTTCGTTGCTTTTTGGAAACTTAAGAAGCTATATTCTACTATAAATTTCATCATTTAAGCTGTTCTGGTGTCATAAATGTGGTAATATTTCTGCAGATATCCTGACTGCATGTTACCATAAGAGTTTGCAGAAATACATCATATAAAAATTATGAGCTTTCCTAATCAATTGGAATGGGCCTAAGCTCGTCTAGGATCTCAGAGCGTAACCAAAAAATTAACAACAAAATCAGACGTGCAAATAATAATCCACAAAGCTTAATAATTTGTGCTCTCCACGACGTATGCGTTGTGCAATATCCAGAATTTGCCATACATCTGAAGGTGACATTTGAGCTCTCAACAGCCGCATGTAGGGCGGGGTTCATTTATCCAGAATTATTTAACAGGTCTGCTAGAAGTTCTGACGTTACAAGGGTTGGCTGCGCTGTTAAAAACACAATTAATATTTTATTCATTGAATATATATAACGCAGAGGAAACTATGACCGTGAAGAAGTCTTTCTAATCTCGTCTTAAACAACTATATTGCAAAATATCTTGGTAAATGAACTCACAAGATTGGCATAAAGTAGATCGTTTTAAAGCTATCTTAAATACTTTCTGCAGTGCTCGTAAAAGAAACTGAAAATGAAAACTGGAACTGAAAGCAATAATTGACGTTTTGTGCGTAGGCCTTTCTTGAGAAGATAGCATGCGGTAGTATACTGATCTCTGGCAGTTAAATAGCCTGGCTATATCGTCTTGTACTTCCTTCCATGGAACAAAGTAATAACTATAATATAACGTTTCGCAAACCATCGGCAAATTTTCCGCAAAATTTCCTTGCTATATAACAACTCTGTCATCGAACCATGCAGGAACTTGAAAGGATAGTTCCGTTTCGTGTTTTTTGTGTACTATATTTAAAACGCCAGTACGAGTATTTATGTGATATTCATAGCGCATAAAACACGAACTACGAGTGTTTTGAATTGCCTAAAAACAATCCATTTTCTACCCATCTTTTCAGTATGTTTGCGAAAGAACTTTCAATATAGATGTTGTATAAGCCGAGAAAATCGAGACAAAAATTTTGTGAAAATACACATGTGTTTTGATTATCACATATAAAGACTCCCTCACGGCCATGATTTTCTTTGTGTTTTGCTCATGAATTATTAATTAGTGTTTATATAATACAATTAATATAATATAATATAATATAATATAATATAATATAATATAATATAATATAATATAATATAATATAATATAATATAATATAATATAATATAATATAATATAATATAATATAATATAATATAATATAATATAATATAATATAATATAATATAATATAATATAATATAATATAATATAATATAATATAATATAATATAATATAATATAATATAATATAATATAATATAATATAATATAATATAATATAATATAATATAATATAATATAATATAATATAATATAATATAATATAATATAATATAATATAATATAATATAATATAATATAATATAATATAATATAATATAATATAATATAATATAATATAATATAATATAATATAATATAATATAATATAATATAATATAATATAATATAATATAATATAATATAATATAATATAATATAATATAATATAATATAATATAATATAATATAATATAATATAATATAATATAATATAATATAATATAATATAATATAATATAATATAATATAATATAATATAATATAATATAATATAATATAATATAATATAATATAATATAATATAATATAATATAATATAATATGATATGATATGATATGATATGATATGATATGATATGATATGATATGATATGATATGATATGATATGATATGATATGATATGATATGATATGATATGATATGATATGATATGATATGATATGATATGATATGATATGATATGATATGATATGATATGATATGATATGATATGATATGATATGATATGATATGATATGATATGATATGATATGATATGATATGATATGATATGATATGATATGATATGATATGATATGATATGATATGATATGATATGATATGATATGATATGATATGATATGATATGATATGATATGATATGATATGATATGATATGATATGATATGATATGATATAATATAATATAATATAATATAATATAATATAATATAATATAATATATTATCACATACTTGTGCGTTTATCCGGCCGATAACACGGTGACATAAAAACGATATGTCCCGTGATATCGTTTTTTGTCCCGCGATATCGTTTTTTCTCCCGCTCAAAACAAAGATGGCGTCCGACCGAAGGATCGATTGGGAGATAACAATAGAAATATAAAATAATACAAGGAAAATAACAGAAAGAAATTTGCAGCTATTAAAAGATAAGTTATTTTTGGTTTGTTTTTGTAATTGCTACCTGTTTAGCGAATTTTAAACAATAATTTTGAATTCATTTCGAAATGTACTCGAAGTGTAAATAATTTGAAAATGTAATCTGGTTTTTGCTCTAGATAAAGGCACAAGTATGTGATAAATAGGTTATCATATTCGAGACTCGGTAATATCAGTTTCATCGCTCTCGTTACGATATTATATTTTGTCCTTCATTCGCTGCGCTCACTCGTGACAAAATGTGATATCGTCTCTCGAGCGATAAAACTGATATCACCTCGCCTCTCATATGATAACCTATGCATATAATATAATATAATAAACGGGAAAGCGTTTATTTGCCTGGGCCTATTTTATTATTGGTGTATCCATTTAACGTCGTGGCGGCCATGTTGGAGGTATAACACAAAATAATATGTTATTGGTTTCATTGTTGGATCCAGACGCCGTGGGTGGCTGACATTGTTTGCCGCATCCCGAGACATTGATTTCAAACCAAGAATACGTCGTATTTCCGTCGCGTTGAATGCAATTCAAACAAATGCATAATGATTAGCTAACCTCTTTGTCTATTGTTTGAATTTCATTTTTTAAACTTCAAATACGGCGTGTAAAACCCGGCCACTGTATAAGGAATGGACAGTTGGGCCACTCTACTAAATTTGTGTGCCCACGCATACTGCATTTCGCATCTCATTACTATTATGCCAGCCAGTGAATTGCATTTTCTGGCCATTAAAAAAGGTGAAGGGGCTGGTGGCAGCAAGTAAACTGCATGATGATAGGGCACCTTGTTGCACTGCTGAGTGGTCCTACTGCCCATTCTCTTTTATAAAGCGTGCTGGGTTACCACCAGAAGATTTAACTCAGTTCCATGTGACATGCATTCGCCTTGTTAGTATGCTTGCGAAGCATTCCACGATTCATTACCGTAGAACCTGTCTAATGATCTGAAAAGACTTCAAAAACGCGATTTCTGCATAATTCTTGTAATCATTTAACATTTTGTCACTACATGACCGGAGGGTGAAATTAACTGCGAAACTATTTAATGAAATAGTGAGCAACCCTAACCACAAATTAAAGAGCCTACTTCCATCTGCCAAAAATATTCACGGTCCCTCCTTAAAAAGACAGAGACACTTTAGTAATCCTGTGTGTAAGACGAATAGATTAAACGACAGTTTTATAATACATAATTCGAATAGATATTTTAAATAATAATACGATCAAATTTATAAGCATGATTATGCTGTGAATATGTTAATTGATTTAAATCTTGTAAATATTTAAAAATGATAAACTAACCGATAAACTAACTTATCTTGCTCATATTGCTTTGCAGAGAACTACATACTAGGGTATTCCGACATTCCGATTCAAAATTTCCTGAATAAAACTCAATTTTTAGACCTGTATTTTTTTTACTTATAAACCTGCCTGTTTTCCAACTGGAACTGCTCATTCTTGAAAATTGGAGACCTTAGGATGACGCATTCTAAATGATTCAAATTTGCATAGGATACCAAATTGTCGACCAGACTTCTACGCTGTACAGGGGTATATTGAACGTACATAACTGAGCAGAAGGCGAAACATAATATACTGTATTGGCGAACGCATTTCATTCACAGACACCGGTAAACAGTGCCCTTGGCTAGAATTTGGTACAATATTATGGTCATCTGTGTGTCTACTCTGTTACTTTATGTTTTTGTGTAAAAATAACATCTAGGCTGTCAACAGTACTACAAACTGATGTTATATAACTGTCATCAACTCAGCGGAATTGAAACATATTCTCGAATAAGGTTGTCCATTTACATAGACGCAAGTAGAATTTTTATCTTTCTATTCATCGTGGTAAAAAGTATCCCGTGTTAAAATGTATCACATGATATTCGACAGCAGCACACCGGTATTTTCCTTTCACATTCCTACCAGTGAACCTATAGTTCCCTATACTCCTCGTGGACTTATGGGGTTACCCTTCCCAACATGTTACTGTCCCCATTGAGAAGTTGAATCTTTTGCCGCCTTCTCTGTACATTTTTCCAGAATTGTTAAAGATCTGACATCAACTATGTTTTCTTTTCAATTTAAAACTACTGAAAAGATTTAGAGTAACACAGTTTAGAATTCCTTTTTGATTGAGAAGATGAAACTTTTGGCACTTTCGTTGTAGATTTTTCTAGTGTTTGAGAGAAAAATTGAACAAATGTCAAAGGTCTGATATTAACCATAATTATTTGCCCTTCAATTTGAAACCACTGCATGTAAAGCAAGAGAGTAGCCTAATTTTGAATTACTTGAGGAATTACTTTGAATCCTAGGAAACGGAAATTTACGCATTGTTATTGGTCACTCGTCGCAAACAGTAACCGATTACAATGCATAAATTCCCGTTTCCAACGGTACACGGTCCGGATCAGGATTTATGCATAAGGTCTGTAGAATTACTTGCTGACTGATAAGTTGAAACTGCTGATGTTTTCGTTGTAGATTTGTCTAGAAAGACAGACAAATGAAATGAATGTAATACTGATAGCCGCAATAAAGATATAGAAGAGCACTGTTGAGAATTATTTGTTGTTGGTGGTTTTGTTGTAGATTTTTCTAGAATTGAAAAAAACAACAAATGTCATATATCTAGATAACAATTTTCTATTCAATTTGAAACTTTTCTGTAAACTATAGAGCAAATGAAAATAACATTAAAGCGGTCAGCAAAATTACAGACTGAAGTTCCATAATTGTCATCAACGCAGAATTTAAACATATTAATCGAAGGAGGTTGTCCATTCACGTAGTTTTAAGTAGAAGTTTTATTTCGCTTTTCATTTTCGTTTTAAAGTATCCCACGGTAAAATGTATCATAGGACTCAATCAAGTGATATACGACAGCAGTACATCGGTATTTTACCCTAACATTCCTACCAGATAACCTAGTTCACTATACTATTTGTGGACGTATTGCAGTTAGATTATTGCTATTACACCAGGCCACAAGGGTTTCGAGAATTGATAAAGATTGCTATCAAAAAGACGATCACTGGGGAATCAACATTAATCATATACCATACAATTTTTAATCTTTTCACAATCTTTGACTCTCTCTCTCTTTTGTTAATTCCGTCTTCTTATGACGACATTCTCAAAGGTATATCATGCAAAAAATCGCAATAAGTTTACTGGATGACCACTTAATAACACTATCCAAGATGGGTTTACACTTCCCAACATTTTATTTATCAACAGTATTCATGATATTTGATTCGATTTCGTGATTGCATCGTTGTGTGACATGAGAATACAACCACATTAATGACTTTGAAGTTGTCAACGCTATTTATATTTAATAAACATTAATCACTAAAAACATATGGCATCACAATGATTAGCTTTGCAAGTGAGTCCGCTATTTGAATGGTCTTTTGCTCTACTATGGTATTGGAATAATTTCAAATCATTTTAATATCGAGTATATGTTTTTTATACATTACATCATTCAGATTTTACCACGGAGTTTATATATATAATCGTCTTGTGAATCATGAATTCACATTAAATATGTTTGTTATAGTGTATAAGTCAGATTATTGAGTTCTTTTAACGAACTAAAATATATCCCATAACTTTGAGATTCTGCTCTCCGTTGTCTCGTGAAAACTGGTTTGCATCATTACCTGCGGCGTTCTTTTTCCAATTCAAGTAATGGCCTCCCAGGCCAATGAAACTGTCGCGAGTTTTACAGCCATTTTCATTGCTGGCAATTAGACCCAAACGAGCTCTGGAACGGTCACTGTAAACATTTAATCCCTCTTTATTACAGTTATTCTGTAAAGATGATCCGGAGATCAGCCATTTCCATTTGTTGCGACCAAGGCTTGTTTTTCGATATTTGCCGTCTGCGATCAAACTGTACAATGAAGAGGCTGGGTACGAGAAAGAGAAAGCTCTGAGATTGCCGTTATGTTTCATACCAACACAAATTTCTTTAAATGAAGTTCTCCAATAAGTTGATCCTTTAAATTCCAGGTTGTCTAAACCTCCGTCTCGTCCAAGGCTATTGTCCCTGTAAGTTGTGTTCTTCTTCCAATGGGATGAGTGATATCTAAAAGTATTCTGCAAGAACAAAGTAACAATTTATTACATACCATCTAATCTAATAATTGCTCTGATTCTGAATTTAATCTGCTTTAATCCTAAAGATATAAAGCATCCTAGTGCTAAAACTCTTATGATTCCGTCAATGTAATATTTCTATGTCAGAGAAATAAACTAACGAAAGAAAGCAAGACAAAGCATACTTGAGTTACTAGAAATACATGCATGCAGCAACCCCTCGCCACTAACTAAGAGCATGCAACTATATTTTCGGAATTACATGAAGTACTTGTATAGGTTGTTGTCATAGCAACACGGCAATTGTTATTCTTTCTGTATATTTTTTCAAAATGAAAAAATATCAGTTTTTAATCCTTGTTTTATGGACAATTTTTTTAAATGTCACAACATTTGTCATCAGTATGTTATTACGCCTAATGTAAGCTTAAATTTCGTATAAAATACGACCTAATAATTACAGTAATAAGAAGACAGTCTTGCGTTTACAAAACATAAACTTACTCTGGAATTTAAACAGTGAATAGACTGGATGAGTACGGCTACGCCGGCCTTTATAAAACATTAAAACACAAGTATAAATACGCAATATCAACAAACTTGCCTTGTATTTCACGCCATAGTCTATTCTAGGCGCTTCTCTGTATTTTCCCCGAATTAATCTCTCTTCAAGAGTCTTGTGGCAGTCGTTTTCGTCTTATTTCTCGCCTTTTTGGATGCCTTAAGTGTTTGCTACTCCTGGTAGTCCGCCATATTCCTGAGATCAGAAATGACCACCCTTCGTTGGTTGTGAAAGTTGCCAAATCTTTTTGCAAAAATACGAAATATTGTAGTGCAATATAGTCCGCCATATTTTTGAGATCAGTGATGACTACCCACTCCCACCACTGAGCTTTACTAATATATCTGGAGGAGCGGCTCCTATACTTGCTTCAGTAATCGGAGTGTCGCCAAAAACATGGCGGATTTCGGCCTCTGCTGACGCCAGATCCACGCCATATGGTTCCTCAGCCTAAAGGTATTTGCCACTGACTGGGCTCAATTGTAAAGCAGGCTCATCTTTCACACCCCCCTTTTATTTTTTTGCAAAATTTTGTTTTGTCTTTTAGTTTTCGCTGTAAATTTTGGGGGTTTTAAAAGCTTTTTTCACGTTTGCTGGACGCTTCACGAACTTTTGAAAAACATATTTGCAAGTTTTACAAGTTATCTCGGCCAGGAAAGGACAAAAAACCTCGAAATATATTGGCAAAAACAACATTTCAAGGGACAATTGGATTGGTATAAAACCGAAGAATTTTGCAGTTTATATTCACGAGGAAAAAACAAAATATTTCCGGCTAAAATTGTTGAGTAAAACGTATTTTTAACAACGAGCTTTTGAAACGAGAGTTTTTGTCTTTAAAGCCGCTTTGTTGTACATCAGCATTTGTTATATGGCTATGTTTTTACCCGTTTTTTACAATCATGCTTTAATGTTTTTATTGAATGCCATCTTGTGACCGTTATATAAATCAAGGCTTTTTGTTTCTTAACTGTCTTAAACATTTATAGTTTACTATAGATGGTAGAAAAGTCGTGCATTTCACAAAATGTTTTGCATTTTTCATGCAAGTTTTTGCGTCTCGTAAAGTATTTTTTGCAAATTATATTGTGTATAATTTTGCTCACGAAGTTCAAGCATAGTTCAAGCATGCTTGCTTGAGACAAGCTTTCTCTCTCATTTCCCCCTATGTTTAAGCTTAATATTTATGCTTGTTTGAATAGCCAGTATATAATCTGACTACCATACTTGTTCACCTCAGAACTATTCCGCAACAATACTGCTGAGATATATTATTTGTTTAATTACTTAAATAGGTAAGATATAATTTTTCACTACCAATACTCCACAGAGATAAATACTCCACACAAAAATATAATATGATATGGATTAGGGGAATTGACTGCTGTCAATAAAAGTACAGTATTAAGATGCCTAATCCCCAATGAAGCTCTCATCTCTCCATTATCCATCTTGTGCACCCCCTCCTTTTTTCCTTATTATTCTACTGCTTTTGGCTTTTTTGAACAACTCTTTAAAAAATGTATTTTTGTTTACTACAAAACCAATCCACAGTGATACAATTCCTAGTTATATTATTTAAAATGAAAAAATTCAAAGTTAAGTACTTTAAACTAACAATGAGTCATTGAAGAAAAACACCAACTCCACATTTAGCAAGAGTAATCCTAACTGCACTTGAGCAATGTATGCTCCCTGAGTGGGATGAGGATATTATATTATGCTGATACTATGGTAAAAATGCTACATCATCTGAAGGTTGAGGATGACATGAATCTCCCATCTCTGCATTGGTGGTGCAGATGTTCTCTGAAATTACCATAATGCCTAAAACTACATTGTATACTATTATGACTATGACATAACTATCATTGTGTTGTCCAAATGGGCTTTTCTGATCTCTTCTCAATTTTGATGTGGTATTGATAACAGATTATTAGTGCAACATTTGAAGAAAACAGCTGTACTGCACAAAATATTACACATATATGACAGATATCCATGTTGACTGTAGCTACATATCAGAATACATAATAAGTTAGAGTGGGAGTGTTTTGCTCTAGTTCTTGGTACATCACATTAAAATCTGCAATAAAATGAAAAACAAATTTACTACCTTGTTTGTGTTCAATTAATGTATAGAAACATGCAAGGCTATTAATAATTAAAACCACTGAGTGTCCAGCACTCTCCATGATGAATAACCATCAGGTGTTAGACAGCAAAATAAGAAATGAGATCCATAATGCATCTTACCCAACACATTACTCAAAAAAGGGAAAAAAACTGCACAATGTAAATTTTATGGGGTTTAGAGGCATGACCTAAAATGTTATGTTATGCACCACTGACACTACATTGCATTTCAAAAACAAGCTGAATTAATTATCTGTTTCTCTGCACTTCAATCTACAATTACTATGCCAACAGAGGTCACAAAGGCATAGATGTTTTTATCAGGCACAGAGAGATTGTTCCACACTGTCAAGTGATATAATTAACTTCAGTATCAAACTGCAAATGGGCAAACATTAAATCATGGATACATGACTATAGGCATTCATCAAGGAAAACTTGTTGTCCATATAAATAACATCAAAAACAGCTCTATTAAAGTAAAAGTCAGAGCCTGATGCTGAAGACAGAACTGTTTATACGGTAATACCCAATAAATAAACAGACTTTGCATCATTTCTGTAAACTTTGAGAATCAAAATGCAAACTTAGCCAGTAAAACGATATAAAATTGAAAGTTTCGAGATTCTTACCTGCTAGAAGAAACATTTCCACATTATTTTTACAAATACTTGCGTCCACGAGCGAAAAAAACCCTATTTTTTCTTTGATTTTTCCCCGAAAACAACCAAGCCATAAAGTTTTTTGCAAAAACCAGGGGGGCGAAGGTCTTCTTAAAAGCTCGGGATCGCGGTTGGTCAGTGGTAAATACCTGTAGGCTGAGGAACCATATGGCGTCAGCAAAGGCCAAAATCCGCCATGTTTTTGGCGACACTTTTTCATGCCGAGCCGCTCCTCCAGATATATTAGTAAAGCTCAGTGACTCCCACTCGGTTAGCGTTAGATCATATCGAGTAAACGTACCATGACGTCATTAATCCTTATATTTACTGAACACGTTCAAGCATAGTTAATAGAAACAAGGACATGGTTAGGAAGGCTGAGTCACGTGACTGGATATGTTATTGTTCTGATTTATGTCCTGTGACGTCACGACGAAGGTGCACAATGAACGCATTCATGCTATAACACAGTATGGGGTCGTATTGTATTTCAAAACTTTTTTGCTCCGTATGGCCATTTACGGTCATGCCCGGCGCTAACTGTAGCATTTTCGGATGCCCTACATCTCGAAGGAAATTTGGAGTAAGTATCTTTAAGCTGCCAAGCGGAGAAGAAGATTAATTTGTCAAAGAAAACGCAGGAGGAGTGGGTGAACCAAATCACTAAAAATTGCGTAATTGATGTTGAGTTGTGGACCTGATAAGACGCCAAACTGCATGTGTGTTAAAAGCATTTTGAGGAGAAATTCATTGAAAAGCGTAAGTATTGTCATTATTGTAAAATTCACATGAATTGTAATGATATTTGCATATTTATGCGTCAACTGTGGGTCTCTTTGGGTCTCTTCAGTCGCGCAGTACGAAGTCATGAATCGTCATGTTTACGTACACAATAATAATGTTGTTCGTATTAATTTACAGATGCTACTCGTAAAAGATTGCTCCCGGGAGCTATACCGACGTTGAATCTTCCCCATAAATCCCTCGAAACAGAAACAAAACCTAGAAGGCCTCTTAATCCCCACGAAACTGACGAGGGATCACCAGCTGCAAGTACTAGCAAAGAATCGAGTTGAGTATATAAACATCTGGATGACTAACTTCAAACGTAGAGTTACAGCTGTAAAATTAACTGGCTGGTCGAGAAAAGGACACGAACAAAAGTTTATTTTCGAGTATTTTGATGACAGACACGCATTGGCCGTATGTTCTTTAACTCAGGTCTTGGTTTTTCAATCACAGTGTTTGACTGGTTTTTGCCTGATGATCATGAAATTTATCAATAAAACATGAAAACTAGACCATTGCTGCATGAAAATGTAAGAATAAATTTGTGGCTTATACAGTTAGTTCAGTGAAGGTTGACATCAACAATTGTCAAGTGTACAATATGCAGCGACAAAAGTGATGGAGATATAATCTTGCAAGGCCACTAATGTGCTGAACTTATAATAAAACTATGTTTTCCTAATTTTCCTTAGAGCACTCACATTGCACATTTTACTATTGCTGACTTCAAACTTAATTGAATTAGCTGCATATTATAAGCTAACAATAGTGTACCGGTACCTGAGATCTATTATTGTGGTTACTAAATGCATCAGCTATGACGCTTTATGTTGTATTTAATTTTTATCATGCAAGTGCATATCTTAAAAATATGTTGTGTTTGGCTACTTCATCAGAGGAACCCTGCTTTATAGAACTAGACAATTCTTTAATTAAAAATACCATGCGGTGACACCACATAAATTTCTTATCACAAACATTACAATTCGGAGGCTCAGATCTTCATCATTGCTAATAATTATTACTATTATAACCATTATTATCACTGATGAAGGTCTGAGCTACAGATCAAAAGCTATGCGATAATAAATTTATGTGGTGCTTCCACAAAATTATTATTTGATTGGTAATCACCATGCAAACACACAAGGAAGTTGATATTTATATTATGCTTAGTTGTTATTTAATGTATTTTCTTGGAATCAAATAGAATATTCAGGTTATTTTATAGATATGTGTTAAAAATAGAACACTGAGATACTGCAACACATTATTTACATAAGATAGTTGCATAAGATTTTCATAGATATTATTTACATAATATAGTTGCACAAATATGATCAATAATAAATATCACTTTTTCTCTGATTGTTTCTGCAGTTGTTTTCTTAATGCCTTTGTCTTCGATTGTTTTGCTTTTAGTTTATATTGGCTAACAATGTCCTTTGCATGTGAAAAGCTTCTAGCCCTAATATAGAGTTTTACAAAGTTTTCCAATGCTAACTTGCTACATTCACTTGAAACACCAAAGTCCAAGCCTAAAATGATGTTTTCCCATAAACTAAGCACAACTGGTTGCATCAGGATTTCATCCACTATCTTGTCAACAGGTATTGAAGTGGTCACAGCTTTACTATTTAATTTAAGAGGTGTCTGCGAAAGGAAATTTCTGCACTCTCTGCAATGCCTTTGACATTTTCATTTGATGCCCACAAACCACCTCGAGAAAGCGAATGAATATACTCATCCTGTTCTGTATCTTGCAGTTTTACTGATTTTAGCAGGCCTTGCAACTCTAAACTACGGGGTGAATCCCAGTGAGGAGAGTTCTAACTCTTTTTGTACAGTGACTGATGAACATAACGAGCAATATAGGACAGTGGTCCCAACTCTTCAGGATTAATTTTGATTTCTTCATTTTGCTGAAAATAAATTTCAACTGATATTACTTTAAAAATCATTATTTCTGTTTACACACACACAAAGTTATCTAAAAAGGGCAGTTTCAATCTTGTAAGGTTCCACCTCATATAATAAAAATAGTAAATCTAAACATTTATACCTCGGATGCTTCAGCTGTACTGGCCTGCTTGTGGTATGCAACCAATTTCTGAGGAGAGTGAATGGAATGAATCTGAGGCTGGGAAAAATCTTTTCCAATTCTTATAGATCTCTCCATAAAATCTGGCCAGGAAAACGTCTTGGTTGCATTTTCGATCAAGCTTCGAGAAGACCTCGCTGACGAAATTTACAAATTCCTCGCTAGGCTTCAATCCTTCCACCGTCTTAATAATATCCTCAGGATAAAGTTTCTCCTCTCGAATTTTGTCATAAATTTCTTTACAAAGTTTTTGAATTACGGCCATGTCAATTGTCCTTTTCGGGGGATTCTTTGACGCACCTACTGATGCTCCCACCTGTTCTTCAAAGTAAACATACTTCGCTTATTGGCTTATGTCGAGTAAGTCCGCGTTTAAATTTGCATATTTTTGCGTATTTATCACAGGGAAAACATTTGGTGCCCTCAAACTATTTTAAACATTTAAAAGAAAAGTTAGTTAATTTCACGACAGGTCCCAGGCGCAGGGGACGATATCGTCCCCGACTCTTAAATTCATATATCTTAACTTGTGGTTCAGCTACGAAGGCAAAAATACCACCATTCGATCGGCGATATGAAAATCATCTACCTTATGTATATTTTTTTACATTGCGATGCATTTCAAGCAATTTATCGCCATTTAAAACTTCGCGGACACGTTTTTAAAGGCCACAACCGAATATGAATCACAACAAACATATACTCAACTTTGTATGCTTATATCTTCGCTCGCTTTCTTGCTATCGAAACAAGAATACCACCATTCGAATCCTCATATAAAAAGGCATCGAATTATACACATTTGACTTGTAAACAACAACGTTTATGGTCATTTTCGGAAGTGCACGTGCGTCGTGAGGTGTTCGCATTCAGTCGGGCATGTTCGGAGCTCAATTCACCAGTTTCTTTACCCGGTAGCGAGCTATAACCCCCGAAAATCGATTCCTTGTGATTTGTTACCCTAGTAACAACAATTTCATTGGCCTATTTCAAATACAAGCCCTATACGGGACTATAGGGCTTGTATTTGAAATAGGCCAATGGTAGAATTGTTGTCCTTGTGGTTTTGATACTGTAAGGATGGCTTCTGAAAAATTCTCTATCGAAGATGTGATTAAACGGTTAGAAGACGCAAATATTGATGAAGATGACCCTGGTATATCGTCGGACGAAGAAGAAGACTTGGACGATCAATTGCTGGCATCAGATAGCGATTTGAGGCAAGTATTTTTATGTTTTTAGCAAACAGATGTTCGTTATAATCATGCATGGCGGATTATACAATTTACATATGACGCAGCTATGAAATTTGTCGAAATGCAGCGTGAATTTGTTTAGAAATGAAATAAATATATCGGCAAACTATTCAGTGAGGTATTTCTTATGTATGTATGTTGTTTCTTGTCCGAAAATGTAAGGTTTGGACCGATTTGTGAACCGATTTGAAAATACGTATGATCGTGCCGCTGCGCACGTGGCATGCTGTTGGGCATTTAAAAATTAGTGTGCGCATTTGTTTCATTTCTGCAGTCAATATCTGTGTATTTATTCATTTTTGTAGGGACGAAGATAATGATAATGAAGAAGATGACTGTGGAAAAGCTGATGATGTTTTTGAAGCTGAAACTGAAGATGAAGCTCTTGAAAGGGGAGAGTATATTGTTTCTAGAGATGATAGTTCTTCTGATGATTCGAGAGAGAGGTCCCCAATTAGGTCCCAGCATGGCAGGGGTAGAAGCCGGGGTGCTAGAGGAAGAGCTCGGGGTGGTAGGGGTAGAGCTCGGGGTGGTAGGGGTAGAGCTCGTTGTCGCAGGGTAACAGCTAGGCGAGGAGGGAGTAGGAGTCAAGAGAGCAACACATCAAAATCCTATGATGATGTTGATACAAATCATACTCTACCTCCCTTCCAACCTAGCCGTCCCGTAGGAATAAATTTTGATAGGTATGTTTTACGGGGAGGTATGACAACTGAGCTTGAGTTTTTTCATCTTTTCCTCACTCCAGAGATGATAAAATCGGTTGTCACCCATACCAATTGCTACGCTTACATGAAAATTGTAGCTGGGGGCCATAGGACATACACTTTAGGGGATGGGTCTTGGCAGGCAACTACTGTAGAAGAAATAAATCGTTTGATTGCTCTTATGATTTATTTCAGTCTGGTACGTGTGGACTCGGTAGTTGAAAAGTATTGGAGCACAAAGACCCTTTACCACGGTCTTTGGGCAAGGAAGATACTTTCCCGTACCCGTTACAAAGCCCTTATGGCTTTCTTGCATGTTGTTGACCCTGCCAACGAGACGCCTGGTGATAAACTGCGCAAGGTTGAAGAATTCATTAAAATGTTCAAAGAACGGTGTAGTTCTTTGTATCAACCGCGACAGAATGTTGCTGTGGATGAACGCATGGTTAAAACTAAGCATAGGTCAGGTGTTAGGCAGTACATGAAAAATAAGCCTACAAAATGGGGTATAAAGCTCTGGGTATTGGCAGACAGTTCAAATGGCTACACCATTGATTTTAATGTATACATAGGCAAGTCCCAGCATGAAGCCCCCTCTAGTCATGGTCTTGGTTATGATGTTGTCATGAAGTTGGTTCGCCCATATTTTGGCCAGGGTTATCAGGTATTTTTTGATAATTTTTTTTCCTCTCCCAAGTTGGTTCATGAATTATTTTTGAATAAGACCCCTTCATCTGGTACGGCTAGGATAAACAGGGAGGGCTTCCCCGAAAGTTTGAAGAATGTGAAAGCGTGGGCAAAGACGAAAGAGCGAGGAGCCATGCGATGGGAGCGGGAGGCCAATGTGTTGACCCTTCAGTGGGTTGATAACAAGCCTGTTTCCCTGCTAACTTCAATTGACTCCGCAAATGAGAAGGTGGTTGTGAAGAGAAGGACGAAGGTGAGAGGGGTCTTTCAGGAAGTTGAGGTAGTTCAGCCACTTGCCATTCATCGGTATAATCAATATATGAATGCAGTGGACAGATCCGACCAGATGCTTGAATGCCATAGTGTATATCGTAAATGCTATAGATGGTGGAAGACATTATTCTTCCACCTCATTGATATAGCAATAGTAAATAGCTTTTTGCTCTTTCAAGAGCATCGTGCAAACAACCCGGATACTCCGGCCTTGCATCGTCAGCCTACGTATAGCATGGTTGATTTTAGGGAAGAGTTAGTGAGGCAGATGTGTAGCTTAGCAGATTATGATCGGCCTCCTGTATATGAGGCAGTACAGGCTGTTCCTCCTAATGATCAGTTTTGTACTGTCCATATACCTATGACAGCCGAAGGTAATACTAGACGTAGGTGTGTGGTGTGTACTGCGGCGGGTAGGCAGTCGAAGGTAAATACTTATTGCAGTGCTCCGCAGTGCAATAAGTTTATGCATGTTAGTTCAGGTTATAGTTGTTTTCAGGAGTGGCATAGTCAGACATATGCTGGAAAGAGGTCATGAACACTTCTTGCTAATATTAGTTGTTAGATGGAGTGAAACATGTCCCAAGATCAACTGTCGAATGAATGAATTCTGTATATTTTTCAATACCATTGCAGACCATTTGTTGACATACATTACTTTGTTTATGAAATTATTGTTTTATACTCCATTGATATGTATATTGAATGTAATTCCCAATTATTTCAATAAAAATTAAAACACCACAATTGTTTTGGATGTTTGTTGTTGTATTGGAGTGGAAGCATACATGTGACCAAAGAATTGCCTGCAGAGGAGGCTAGCATGTGAAAAAGTCTTGCCATTTGAACAAATCAAGCAGTTTATGTATGCAGCTCTGAAATGTCTCTCTCTCAATACCTATATCTCATCATGTGGAGAGCTTTTCCTTGAACTTACAGGTGAGGACAATTACTTCAGTGTGTTTACCATTCTGAACCAACAATAGTAGTTCAACAATTAGATCAGCAGATACCTTTATTTGATCAAATACTTAGTAAAAATTTACTAAACTAATTAGGAAAAAGGTAGATTCTACCTAGGTACTTGTACCATGAAACCTAGATATTCAGTGATGCAGTAGGATGCCAATTTATATCGATGAAACATGAGACATGGTTTTCCTCTGTAAAAAAAGTTGAACTTCAAAAAATTATTATATATATTTCCTTTTCATCCTTCTTTATCAAACTTAGCCAACATTTACAACAGAACCTAAGCTAAGATTTGTACTGATAATTGTGTGCATACTTGTCATTGTGACATCAGAAATGTAACAAATTTTGAAAAAACCGCCATGTTGTTTTGCATAAAATATGCATACGTCGGCATAATTTTGTCACGTGGTTGATCCTACCGGAATTCGCAGCACATCAATGGAAAGAGAATTTCATGGGCTTTCGAACGATGTATCGTTCGTGATAATTGGTCAAATATTCGTGGAGATATTAACGGTTCAATGAAGTACACCGTAATTCGTTCCAAAATACTTAAGTTTACCTCAGTTATTGCGTCTGTCAGCTCAAGATCAAATTCCAAAGTGTTCTCTTCGAGCGCTTCCAGAGTCTCTAGAAACGCGTTAGAAATCCCCTCATCTTCAAATAACAGTTCGTTGTCATCTACATCGATGACAGAATCGCTGTCTGAGCTATTTTCTGACATGTTTCGAAGAAAAATGAAAAATACTAAGACTTGTACTGATTGCGTTTAAAATGTCACTCCTTGAAAATTGTGCACCTTCGCGTACCACGTGACCTGTGAAATATGATCTATCAACATCCGAGCGAAAAGCCTTTGAAGTTTGCCGGCCTTCCTAACCATGTCCTTGTTTCTATTAACTATGGTTCAAGTAGTACTATAAATATTGTTTTCATCAAACAGAATTTCTTTGTTGTCGTGCTGTGCCCTAGTGGTTAAGGTACAGGTCTTCCACGCCATAGTGTGGGGCTCGAATCCCGGCGATGACTATTGTATACTTTTGATTCAAAGTTTTTTTTCTATGTTTTTTCTTTATAGTTAGGGTCAGGGTTAGGGTTAGGGTTAGGGTTAGTTTTAGGGTTGATTGACAATAATATTAATGCAAAAATTTTTTTTTCAAGCACCTCTAGACTCTTAAATTCAGGTATTGAAAAAACCGTGACGTCGTGATACGTTACCTCGATATGATCTAACGCCGACCCTCCCACTCACCACCACCCTTGAACCACGCGCCCCCGATATTTGATGAACTTCAGACTTCGCTATGCTTTCCTTTTCCCGGGTGTAAATTGCCGGGCGGAATTAGTACCCTCGCACGGCGCTTCGCGCCGTTGGCTAGGGGATAAGTTAAAGTGCCTCTGAAACGAAATTTTCTCCGACAATTTTCTTATTGCCTTGGAAAGATCAGTTAAAATCACTGTGTAACTTCTTTGATAGAATTTTTGTAACCGCTTTACTTTTCGAGATATTCAATTTTATTTGATTTGAAAATCACACAAAAAGTGACGTCATACTGCATAATCACTTTTAAAAAAAGCTGAATTAATTTAAAAAGTACACAAGATATAACACCTAAATACCCAGGTCTGGATGGTAAACATAGCCTACACGCATGTAAGTGTAATTTTAGTTATTTTCTACTATTTTATGCTACAAAATAAGCAATCTAACAATCGCTCATTATGCAATATAACGTCACTGGTTGTGAATATTTTCAAATGAAATAAAAATAAATATCTCGAAAAGCAAGACAGTTAAAAAATTCTATCAAAGAAGTAATACAGTGATTTTAACTGATCTTTTAAATGCAATAAGAAAATTGTAGTAAAAAATTTCGTTTCATAAGCAGTTTAAAAACTTGATCTTACGAGACTGACACATCACAATAGAATTGACGACTTGTGGCGCTCATTATAATAGTGATGTATGATAGATGAATACCAATCAAAGTGTTGGTAATAAATCAAAATGAAATTATTTAGAGCATTCATTATTTTGTATTTTGTTAAAATACGCATTGGCTATCGAGAATATGAAAAAGATTTTACAATGTAACTATTTCTCAATTTTTATATTGACATTTCCTAAACATTGAAGCCGTTCTACATCAAATCATGATTTCTTCACGTAGTTTTACCTTGCTTCCATTAATCTTCATCACCAATGTCCAACCACCGCCTGTGCAATTTGAAATTGACTCCATGTGACAGTACACACTGGTGTTTTGATTGTTTCCAATATTGATTTTGAAAACACCGCTCCTCTTGTTGCTGGATTATAAATAAATAGTTATGCGAGATCATCTAATTACCGAGGTTTATAGCGTTTAATCAGGAAATAGAAATAGCAAACGAGTCGCGTGTAAATATGCCGTAATAATGCACGAGTGGAATTGGGGAATGTTGGGAGAATACGAGAGAAGCGTATAAAACCGAGTTTGCAAATTTTGTATACTTTTGTATTGCAATCGGAAAAGCACTACTGTCTACCAGTATGTGGAAATGTGGTAACGCTTTTTCCCGCGTAATACAAAAGTAAACAAAATTAGACAAATTTTTAAATTCGAAAATAATTTTAGCAATATTGGAAAGAGCTTCCTAAATTTAGTGAAATTGTGAAGTTTGGTTGTAAAATATTGAAAAATGTCGAAAATATAGTAATGTAAAGTTTGTGAATTTTGTATACTTTTGTATTACGCAGGAAAAAGTGTTACCACATTCCCACATAGCGGTAACGCTTTTCCGTTTGTAATACAAATGTATACAAAATTTGCAAACTTTACAGGACTATATTTTGTACATTTTACTTTATTTTGCAACCAAACATGAGAATTGTATGAAATTTGGGATGCTCTTTCCAGATGTGCTAATTCATTTTCCGAAATCAAAAGTTTATCGAATAGGGGAATCGTCATTACGTAAAAATATATCTTCCAATGCGTTGTTTCTAACATACATAAGTAAGAGTTAATTACCGAGAACCTTCGCATCCTCGGCCTGTATTTGGATAAATGCCGAGGTTTTCGGTAATTAACTAATTTATTACACAATTGACAAGGTCTGAACAATGAGCAAAGGAAAATTCAATTTACGGAAAAATTTGCGTTCTAAGGATTTAATTTTACTCCAGAGACAACAAATGAGCAAGCAATGCAAACAGTCAGCTAGGTTATGGCCCATGATTTCTTTTGAAAGTATGAAAAACAAAGTTTTAAATTGACGGTGAATGGACTATATATAATGTTTTGTCATATCGCTGATATGTCATATCGTAATGTTGGATGTCGTTATATGAATACACAGAAATGTTTGCTAATTCTGGTTTGTTAGTTGAGTAGTGACCATGATCTTAGCGGATTGACTCGTTTAGCAAATGATGAGCTTGGTCATTCAGAATATGACGTTTTAGGAGACATTTTTCAAACTGTGTCTCTATTAGATATTAGTGTAGAAGAGCAAAGCATTTTACAGTGAATTCTGATTAACGTTTTTCATGGTTTCTGTTAAACATTGCAGACACTGGCCACGTCCTAGCTCGAAATTGCAAGACAGCGGCAGGGAGGCAGTTTTCTTGTGCTCTAACCTTTCTATAGGCTGTAAAATACGTTATTTTATGTTGACGTACGAGGCTAAGCTTTATCGTTAGTGGGAATTAAACTAGTACTTTCTTAAGCAGTAACGGGTTGGCTTGGCGACGATATTCCTATACGATTCCTATTTCATGTGATTTATTGTGCAGTATTCTTGTGATATAACCTACAAAATCCGTTGTCTAGAAGCTGTGAGTTTCAACATTGAATAAAAGTTTATTTTGATCCGAGCACGTTTAGAGCAAACGACGAGTTTGGTCATTCAGAATATGACGTTTTAGGGGACATTTTTCAAACTGTGTCTCTATTAGATATTAGTGTAGAAGAGCAAAGCGTTTTAAGTAAAAATACGTCCGAATGTTATCACAAGGTCATTACATGAAACTTGAAACGCGAAGAGAAACAAAAGAAATTTAAGAAAATTGGCTACTGAGTTTATAAGTCAATATCTGTATATTGTCCTGGAGTTGGAAGACAATATCCATACATTGTCGTGCAAGTTTAATATACAGTCGAGGAATAATTATGTAATTGGAGTTTAATTCAGTTCATCAGTCCCGCTCTTCCCTGCTGAATGTCAAATCCTTCCACGTACTTTTAGACAGAGAATGAAAATTGCAAGCAATTATGCAAAATAAAAGCCATGAATAACAAAAGAAACCGCGTCAATCGTGTAATAAGTAAGAGATATCACTCAAGTTGCAATTATTACGGTGAAAATAACAGTCAGCATATTAAAAACGATATCATCTATTCATCAGGCGATTTTGTTTTCACAAAATGACAGACAAAATTCCTTGTTAAAATCCGTTTGTGTAGATTCTAAAGCAATTAATAAATCAATACAGCATGCATATTTTTGTTTAAGTGATTTCAATGAAAACATTAAAATAAAGTTTCAGCCAAGTGTTTGTACAGCTACATATGTAGTTTTAATTCTATCATTTCATTCCGTTCGCTGCCTTTTCATGTCCGGTAAACATCCTTGTAGTTACTTTCTGACAACATCGCAGCCAAACCGAAAATCAGGTACATTTTGCACCTAGTCCTGTGTGAGATCTCTGCATCATATGTACTCTGTGCTTGCAATGTCATTCTGTGTTTATATCCACACCAGACAGACATCCAGCAGGCTGCTGTAATGCTATAGTTCAACCAACTCAGGTACACGGAGAGGTTAGTTCGAGTACCGATATGTTAAAGTTGAATCTACAGTAGATACAATATTGGACAATATTCCGAAGGTCGTGGGTTCAAGTCCTACCGTAGTAATGCATATTTTCAGCTTTCCTGGTGTGGATAGAGCAGAATCACAAATCATTTTAACTGAGTACATAACACCAAGATACATAAAAATCGTGATTTTACCTGTCTTTGCTCAGCAATTGACTACATGGTGATGTTGTTGGTGGAACTATAGGAACTATCAAAGATTGAAATAACATAATTCTAATGAATTGAAGTAACAGTCAGAGTATTATAAACTTTAGAGTTTACACTGGGTAGCGCCAAAAAAGCCATCTATGGTCAGTCATGGCTTTGTTTACATTGCTAACGTTCCTCATAGTTAATCAATGCTAACCTAAATTTGACATGTTTTCGACAAATGCAAGCACACATATCAACATTTTAAATTCATTTTGCTAATTAAAAACTCAAAAGATGAGCTACAAATGGCCTATTAAGCATGAGCACATGTAAGCAAAAACTATTCATATTTCATAGTAGAGGCAAACAAGTGTAGAAAAGTCCAAATGCATGTCTGTTCAAATACATTATACATCTGGTAAAACATGCCCAATGTTCATATCTAATGCATTAACTTTGATACAAATCGTCTTGCGTCATATTACTGAAGTTTATTTGGGTTTACAAATGTACACATCTGACCGAAAACTGCAATGTGATTGCTAGTTATGTAATAAATTATTCATGAATTGCATAAAAATTAATTTGAGAATTATTATAATGAATAGCACAGTAGATGCAAAGTGAACGTATTTGCCCTTTTAGTTAAGACTTGAGTAAATGGTATCGCTTGTTTGGTGTTATCTGTTTTTCGAAAATTAGAGAATTGACCAATGAAAGTCTTAACAGTACTCAGGTTAAAAAATCATAATTAATTGTCGAATAGAGAGTTGATACTGCTGGTGCTAGCGTTTCAGAGAAAAATTAAACAAATGTCAAAGATTTGATGTCAACTATATTTTCCATTTAATTTGAAACTGCTATAAATTAAGATATAGAGCAACACAAATCAGGATTACTTGTTGTATGACTTGTTAAGACTTCTGTTGCTTTCGTTGTGGTTTCTTTTAGAGTTTAGCAAAAAATGAAACTTGTCAGATACTAACCATGTTTTCCTCTTAATTTGAAACTATAATAAGATGTCAAGATTGTTATAAAGCAACAAAGCTCATGATTACTTGTTGATTGAGAAGTTGCAGAACTTTTAGCGCTTTCCTTGTAGATTTTTCCAAAGTTTGAGAGAAAAAAATATGTGAAAGATCTGATAAAGACCATATTATTTTCCATTTAATTTGACACTACTGTAAAGCTACAAAGTAACATAGTTTAGAGTTACTAATTGTCGTATAGACAGTTGAAACCGCTGGTGTTTTCGTTGTATCTTCTAGAGTTTGAGACAAAAATTTTAAAAATGTCTAAAATCTAATATGAAACATATTTTCCTTTCAATTTAAAACTAGTATAATTCTACAGAATAACGTAGTTAATTTGAATTAGAATTACGTGTATCGTAATTTTTCCAGACTTTTTTGACAAAAAATGAAACAAAGGTCAAAAGTTTGATAATAACCACATTTTCCTTTCAATTTAAAACAACAATAAAGATATATAGGGTAGCACAGTTTAGAATTACTTGTTGAATGAGAAGTTAAAACCTTTGTTGCTTCTTGCATGTTGCAGATTTTTTCAGAGTTTGAGCGAAAAAATAGAACAAATGTCATAGGTCTGGAATTGGTCGTATTTCTCTTTTAATCTCATCGAAACTACAGAAGGATATGGACGAACACATTTCAAAACTACTTGTTGATCGAGAAGTTGAAACTTCTGTTGCTTTCGTTGCAGATTTTTCTGCAGTTTGACAATACATAAAGCCAATGATGTGGGTCTGATATTAACCATATTTTCCTTTCACTTTGAAAGAACTCTAACGGTATTGAGCTTGCACTATAGCTTAGAATTATTTGTTGGTTGAGAAGCTGAAAGCTCTTGCACTTTCTAGTAAAATTATCAAAAAATATTTATAGTAGCATCAAAGAACAAACATGCAAGCGCATTTCTTTATTCAATCCTGAAAGAGCTGTTGAGAACGATTAGAAAAGCAAAGTTCTAAATATTTCTTAGGCTTTCCTACAATAGAGAAAGATATCCCTATACCAATACGCATGCAAATTGATATTATTCATTTCGATTACTTAAACATTTATATGTGTTGACTAACACTATCAAATATGTGTCACTGTGATCATGTATTGTGTATTGATCATCGAACTTTATGTTGATATAGGTTTTATATGGTAGTACGTATGATGTAGTCAAAGACAAAGCAATGGGTTTAATTAGGCTGTACTTTAAAGGGTCTACTTTTTTATACACCCCATAGGTTTGTACGGTGGCCCATAAGGGACATGCGGAATTTTAAATGCTTGCATTAAATAAAATAACATTGCAGTGAGTAGTGTTAGTTTGCAGTAAGTTGACAATAAATTGTTGCTGCCTTTTATCTCTAAAATTGTTGCTGCATTTTATCTATAAAATTGTTGCTGCATTTTATCTGTAAAATTGTTGCTGCATTTTATCTATAAAATTGTCTCTGCATTTTATCTGTAAAATTGTTGCTGCATTTTATCTATGAAATTGTTGCTACATTTTATCTATAAAATTGAAAGTTGGGGACTTGAAAAGGAAAACACAAAATGGAAGTACAAATAATTTACTACATTTTTTAGAGGTTTGGTGGCTGTTTCTTTTGAAATGTTTTGTACTTCTTGTGGTGTTGCTTGTTTTGAAGATGCAAATTTTTGTCACGAATGTGGTAATCCGCTCGACAGTAATATCAGAGCAGAAAATAATACTGATAATATAATAGAGGGATATTTTTACCGTGGTTATCCCTATAGTGACATAGTTGATTTACTTAAGAAGCGTCATGGTGTTTCCTTGCATTTGCGTACTCTCAAGAGAAAATTAAAGGACCTCGGTCTGACGCGCCGTGGCGAACAATTTCAAGAGGAGGTTGTTCGTCAAGCTATTGAAAAGGAGATGCGAGAAGCAGGTTCCTTAGCTGGCTATCGAAGTATCTGGCATGCGTTAAGGTTGCGGCATCGATTGATTGTGCCACGTCATGTCGTCTCAATGTACATGAAAGACATCGACCCAGTTGGCGTAAGAGAAAGACTATCCAGGCGTTTAAGGCGAAGGGCTTATGTATCGTATGGACCGAACTTTGTGTGGCATATAGACGGTAATTATACGACAGGCTGTCTAAAAAAACGGAACACATTTGGGACACATGTAGATTTACGGAATCCTGACCCCTGCACACATTACCCTAGATCCTACGGCCTTTTTTAAGCTTTATGTGAATAACAGTTTGTTTGTCATCTACCACAATATTCTGCTGACTAGTGTTCGCATATTCATAAATATTACAGTAATAGCATGCAGGTTCACGGAAAATCTTGGGGGGGGGTCATAAATTTTTTAACTCATGATGAGGTGGGACCCAGCCCACCTGGCCAGCATACCTGCAATACTGTGGTAAATCAGGTTTGATTAATTTTTTGGCACAAATGCTTGGATTTACCAATTTTCTATTTTTATTATTCAGGCTACGACAAGCTCAAGCCATATGGATTCCCAATTCATGCATGTATTTGTGGCTATAGCAGACGAATAATATGGTTGGAGGTTGTGAAATCCAACAATAACCCAAGAGTCCCAGCAAGATTGTACCTTAATGCTGTACATAGTTTAAACGGTTGTCCTCGCATAGTCCGTTCCGACTGTGGTACTGAGAACGTAATTATTGCTGCCATGCAATGCTATTTCCGGTTTAATGATAATGATGAACATGGGGGCTTACAAGCACATCAGTATGGATCGTCTCCCTCAAACCAACGCATTGAGGGTTGGTGGTCATTTTTCCGTAGAAGCTGCACAAATTGGTGGATCAATTTGTTTAAAGATTTGTGTGATTCTGGACTTCTTCAACTAGGAAACAACTTCCATATGAAATGTTTGTGGTTTTGCTACTTCAAAGTAATCCAAAGTGAATTAGACAAAGTTAAATGTCAATGGAATAGCCACTACATCAGGCAATCTCGTCATGACACAATCCCAGGAGTACCAGATATTTTGTACTATCTACCCGAAAACACTGGTGGTGTTGATTGTCTCGTTCCTGTCCCTCAAAACAAAACAGAAGAGGTTGAACCACAGTGTGAATTAACTGATGCAGAAGAAGATACTGATTATCATGACTACTTTCAACACATTATGGAGTTGCAAAATTTGAGCTACCCTACCAATGCTGAAGACGCTTTTAATCTCTTCCAACATTTTAAAAACTTACAAAATGAATTACATGTATGATTGAAAAATGCATGTTACATGTTGTAAATAAAAAGCAAAACTATCTTGTAAAATTGAACATTGTTCCCAGTAGACTGTTAATTAAATGCTTTTAATAGATCACAGTAGTTGGCAAAACACTAACACTGCTCACATTTGTAATCACTTTTCCTTGTTAATTCCAAATTAACTGCTTTATGTTTCAGCCAAAAACCCCCTGGTTTTCTTGCATGCAGGGGGGAGAGTAAACCCTGTATTTTTCTCATATGCAAGGGGGGCAAACATGTACTTTGATTTCTGTGATGGCAATTTTTAACCTTTGATTCTCAGTTTATTAGGAACGAAATTCAAAGGTACAATATTATGAAAGTTTCTTCTTTATCATGAATATAACTAAAAAATAGCAACAGTGAAATAGGCAACTGTATAACATCAGTCAAATTCAGTCAAAACCTTTTGAATCATTTATTGCTGATGCTAACATTTCGTGCATGGTTACTTCGTCTCTTATATGCACTGGCAGAGTTAAAGTGATGTCACATGTTGAGACAATAGGCCTACAACGGCAACTCTCACGGCATCCATGGAGAAACTGGATGGAGAATGGCTTAGGAAAGCCAAGTGGAGGAACTTGATTTGATCCTGTAAACCATTTCAAGAAATCTCCGAGTGTGAAATCAGCACCTAGACAAAAATAAAAAATGCAAGAATATGATATCAAGACAACATGTATTATTGTTTAAAATTGTAATTAATTAATTAAAACCTGATTAACAGCAATCGAGAAAAACTAATAATGAAAACACATACCATTCTCATCTTGAACAACATCAGAAAAGTATTTGAAGCAATCAATTTCAGCCATTTTCTGAGATTGGTACTCACTGTAATGTGGCACTAGTTGATCAAAAAATTCATCTGGTGAAATCTTAAAATTGTTTCCACTTTCAAATACAGGGATCCAAACTTCCGGTGACTTTCTTATCACATCTAAAAGACCAGTTGCTTCAATACCATGTATAATTTGAAACAATGCCGGAAGGTATTCATTCAGTTGATCCTTTACACACAATGACCTGAAATAAGTGCAAGTGAGTAAATATTTTAATCACTCCATACAAAACAGTTAATAAAATTATGTAAACTACTAGTATGTTTTCAGTTATTAATAATTAGAAAACATACTTAAAAATGACATAGATTAGCATTAAGTGTTCAAACCATGAAAAGGTTACAAAAAACTTGTAAATAATGCATGCAAACTATACACTACTTACTGCACAATGGTATCTACACCAGTCAAAACTTCTCGTTGTGGTATTCCTCTGTAGCCAATATCTCCCAGTATATCAAGCATTTCATCACTTTGCATGACCTGTCTGACCTCTTCATCTTTGGTGGCCCTACATAACTGTAGAAACTTTTCTGTTCAACCATTACACTTGTAATGGAATAACTATGCTATGTAAATTTGAGCAAACAAAAAAATTGCTTCGGGGGGGGGATAATACCAATCACATTGCTAAATGTTCCTTCCTATAGTGAAAAAAATGGGCATTAAACTGGAAGGAAATTTGTAACATACATTTTCACAAGCCTTTTTATGTTTTATGTTCATGACTTCAGCAGGTGAAAGTGGTTTTCCAACAATATAAGCAGCCAGTGGTGGTGCAAGAAAGTTTGGTGCAGGACCACCTTGTAAGACAGACATCATCATCAATTCCCCGCAGAGTTTAAATTCTTCGTTGCTAAAAGCAATGGCAGATGAGACAGGATATCCATTACAAAAAAGTCCACTTTGAAAAGAAGCCAGAAGTTCTATAATTTAAATCATAAAACTCCTGAGTATTTAGAAGTTGTACTATTACATTAAAACAGCCCCACATTCAGTAATATATTCTACTTTGTACAAGAAAAAGCAATCAGAGCGCCTGGGGATGAGGCTATTCTCTTCTCTGTTTACTTGGTAGCACAAAGTAAAGATGGAATATGGGTACCTGCTGTTTGAGCGACTTGATCAGTTTACATTCTTTAAAAACTGATACAGTTCAAAATAAGTTTATAAAATTTACAAAAGAAGTAAAATAAAATTCACTTCTAGCTCAAACTTGATTGAAACAGCTGCATAAATGACTTGCTAACTATTTATGCGATATATCAATTACCAGGGAATAATACCATAGGTAATACAGCTTGATTTTTTTTTTTGGGAAAACTGTCAGGGACTGGTAAATGGACATCAATACTTTTCTACTGAAGGCATAGAAATTCATAGTAAAACTAAAATGTATATTACAAATGATTCAAGTAAAAAATGCAATGAATGAAAATAATAAATACTTACCACAGAAAAATTCTCTTTTAGGACCGCCGTCATCAATCGAAGGTTCTCCAACAAACGTAATCTTTAAATTTGAAAGCGGATGGACTCTACGTTTCCTTGCGTTCTTGAAATCTTCTAATAAAAATCGTCTCCTTACATTTATACGTGTCAACTCTGTAGATAATTTAGTTGAATGAGTTTTGATCTGCTCTTTTAGCGTGCTTTTCCAACTTAAGGCACTGAGTACATATGTCTGATCTATTGCATTCAATTCTTCATTTGGATCACCTGGTGATTCTGCTATTTGTTCATTTAAGTCCACTTTCAAGAAGTCAGAGCAGGTGTCAGCATGCTCTTCAATTGAGTAAAGGGGGAACATCAAATAACACAAAGGACATTGTGCTTCCTTTAATGCATGTGCTTTCTCTTCATTATTCAAGGATCCAGATCCAGCAAAATCTGAGGATGTGCATTGGAACTCTTTCACAACTGGATTTCTGCATGCTGGGGTGACGTCTTTCACAACTGGATGTATAGAAAAAACTTCTGAGGTTGTTGGTTGAGACTTAGTTATAGACTGGACTTATGCAAGGAGTTGTATCTTGTACTTCTGTCTCATCTTTCATCTGGATCTCATCAGACTGATCAAATTCTGAGTCTGAGTCCGAGTAAGGAAGGTCATTAAAAATGCTTGACACATAGTCAGAAACAGTACATAGATATAGCAAAATTCTACTATATGGTTTGTCAATCTCTTCTTTGTATCGTTTTAAGGTAAATGGTTCATCAGAACCAGGGAGAATAGTCGCCTTTTTTTTATCATTGTAGAGGAGATGGTAGAATGTTTCGCTGTCATGTTTAACGAGATCCTTATTAAATCTATGGTGCTTCTCGACAGATTTCTTTAAAAGGACTTCATAGCTAACAGTAGTGAAAACTGTTAACGGCAGTGCTACACCTCTTTTCACGACAAGAGTGTCTTCGCGTTTCGTCATGATTCCAATATTTATCTTAACGTCACTACTTTTTCCGGACTTATCTTGGGCTTTTAATCTTTTGACACTTTTACCCTTGAAATGCTTGCTCCTATCGCATTCTTTTTGAGCTCTAAATTGGGCAAATGTTAATGGTCGTTGCGTTACTTGCTTGTCTGATGAGCTTGTATCTATCGTACCTCGCCGTTGCGATGATGGCATAGCTGCTGAGGGAGCACAGCTTGAACAACTATTCCGCACTTCTTGAACAACTATTTCCGCAGTTGTGGCAAAATTTTGCGTTCGGAACAAAAGATTTTCCACACTGTGAACAAAACATGATAGTATAAAGGGTATAAACCACTGAGGTATAAACTTTGTTATTTACCCGCCATTTTGATATTATTCTGCTTCCACTTTAGTGATAGAATGCAGCAACAATTTCATAGATAAAATGCTGCAACAATTTTATAGATAAAATGCAGCAACAATGTATTGTCAACTTACTGCACAATAACATTACTCACTGCAATGTTATTTTATTTACTCCAATCATTTAAAATTCCGCATGTCCCTTATGGGCCACCGTAGGTTTGCCCTTGATATAGTGATTACACAATCCTTACGTGGTGACGGAGTCGTTCTTGAAACTTGTTCCAGAGCTGTCTAAAAATTAGTGAACAATAATGATGATAATCTTGCTTGATCCATCGTAAAATGCCATTGTCAAAACTTGTAATTAATAACACGTTAATTTCAAGCTTCGTATAATATATGAGCAAAAAAAGAAAAAGAAAAATGAAGCGTATGCACCGAGTAGCAAAAGTTGTCCCTTTGAAGTAACCGCATACTCACATTCGCCGAAATCTGTTCCATTATTTTGACAGTTGAGAATGCTTCGAAGCAATAATTCGTAATGCGGCACAAGATCTTACACACTTGGGAATTTTAAGACGTTATTATTAAAATCTTGTGTGCAAAAATCTTGTGTTCTCCCCTTGTGGTCAATTTGAATTCCAGCTACTTCAAAGGGTTTACTTTTTATTGATACATCTTGCATGAACGCACATAAATAACACTTCGAATTATATATATATATATATATATATATATATATATATATATATATATATATATATATATATATATATATATATATATATATATATATATATATATATATATATATATATATATATATATATATATATATATATATATATATATATATATATGTATAGGTTATCATATGAGAGGCGAGGTGATTATCAGTTTTATCGCTCGAGAGACGATATCATATTTTGTCACGAGTGAGCGCAGCGAACGAGGGACAAAATATGATATCGTAACGAGAGCGATAAAAATGATAGAGCAAAAACCAGATTATATTTTCAAATTATTTACACTTCGAGTACATTTCAAAATGAATTCAAAATGATTGTTTAAAATACGTTAAACAGGTAGAAATTACAAAAACAAACCAAAAATAACTTATCTTTTAATAGCTGCAAATTTCTTTGTGTTATTTTCCTTGTATTATTTAATATTTTTATTCTTATCTCTCTATCGATCCTTCAGTCGGACGCCATCTTTGTTTTGAGCGGGACAAAAAACGATATCGCGGGACAAAAAACGATGTCACGGGACATATCGTTTTTATGTCACCGTGTTATCGCCCGGATAAAGGCACAAGTATGTGATAAATATATATATATATATCTATCTATATATATATATATATATATATATATATATATATATATATATATATATATATATATATATATATATATATATATATATATATATATATATATATATATATATATATATAATGTGCTAGTTTTGGTTAGCGAAATACAAAAAAGTGCTCAATGACATATCGACAGAGCGAAATGTATAATTGTGCAAAATACCTCAAAAACTTACCACTACAGTCTGTTTCATCCAGAGGGAATCTACCACCTGAATATATATATATATATATATATATATATATATATATATATATATATATAAATATATATATATATATATATATATTTATATATATATATATATATATAAATATATATATATATATATATATATATATGTATATATATACAATCACTTTCAAAAGTGTTGGGACACATCAAGATTTTCACTAAAATATTGTAAAATCTCCACCCCCCTCGCCCCCTATTCAATGTTGAGTCGTGGCTGCCACATATTTGTGTTGGCCATTGGTACTCAAACATCAAACCCAACATTGAATGGGGGAGCGGGGGAGGGGGAGGTCAAATTTTTTTACGGGATAATTGTGGAAAGGCAAATGTAACGTGAAATCGTAGGTGTCCCAACTACTTTTGAAAGTGATTGTCTGAGCGGCTCAGCTAACTCTCGAACTTTTTCTCATTTTAAGAAGACATCTTTAAGTGATTCGGGTAATAATTTTTATTGTGTACCTCCGAAATTGTTTAATAACATCTACTTACAGTTGTACATGCTTTATTTTATCAATATATTTGAAATAGTAAATAAAGAAATGCCGTTTAGTACAGGCATATATTATTATCCCTTATACACATGACGTATTCGTAGTAAAATATGCGTAGCGATATGATGTTTGAAGCCGAACTTTTTCGACGCATGAGTTTAATGTATGTTTATCTGTTAAACCAACTATGGCATACACTATTGTTTAAGATGCATAGCAAGTTGAATATATAACACGTAAATTATTTGCATATTTGACGCAAATTTTGAAAACATAAGTGAATAATATTTCACCTGTCTCGCTATGAGGAATTTTAAGTGAACGTTTTGCCCCTGGAGGTGAACAAAAATTTGGGTTTTAGATGGATGACGACTTTCACAGACGGGCAAGATAATAGAACGGCGTGAATAATGTTTATATGACATAACTTTTAGCCTTGAAAGTTCGCCACACTCCAGTCCAATGAAGAATATAATATTGTCATATTGTGAAAGGATAACTGGACAGCCAAGCCATTACGAAAGGCAAAGAGCAGGAACATTTGATAAAGTTTATGCAGGAGTACATAAAATTATTACTGGACACCAAATACCCTCATTAACAATATTAATAAAGTGACATATAATTCTTACTAATGAGATTGCTCACGGTTGACACCTTTTACCGCACACAATTTTAACGTTTTTTGCCAACAGTAAAGCGTTAAGTTTCTAAATATTTTAACAAACATGTGGCAATAGTGTCCAGAATACACATTTCTTGATATGGTAATCTTAACTTGTCAGGAAACTTTGTAAATAGTAGGAAATAGAACGGTTGACACCTAAATCTAAAAATGTCTATTTGAGGAGTGTAAATAATTGTCGCGGGTCGCGGGTCGCGGGTAAAAAGTCGCGGGTCGCGGGTAAAAAGTCGCGGGTCGCGGGTAAAAAGTCGCGGGTCGCGGGTAAAAAGTCGCGGGTCGAAAAAGAGGGTTATTCATTATTCATTTTATAATTATGTTTGAAAGTAATAATAAATTGTGAAAATATTACTGCTTCTCTGTGTTTTACAATCAAAACGTCTTATGTTATCAGTTTTTCGTTAGAACAACTAACGAATTCAAACATTGTACAGAAACTTACTTTTCACTCGCTAAAAATAATGAACTATAAAGTTTGCCATGATCAAAAACTAAAGCTTTTATTTTCTTAGTGTACGGCTTACAGTCACAAAAATTAACCACTATATACGCCATTACAACAGACCAAGCATACATGTATATACCCCAAGAAGCTTACGCCACTGTAAACGACTTGCATTAAATTGAAATTTCATGCGATAATAAAAAAAGAAACACTAAAACAAGGTGCAGTTTTAGAATTTTGTGTATTAGGGCGTAAAAAATACATTAATTTGCACACACATATTCTTCATTCACCACAATTTCCCTAAAAACAATCCTGTACAATGGTTAGTTTTCTAATTTTTGTCTTAAAACAATATGATCATTTTAATTCAAGTCGCTTGCAATATAGAATCAATCCTAGATAATCTGCATATTCATGTCGTATTTTTCTAAAACTTGTTTTTGTGCTGGACTTAGTAAAGCAAACAAGCTCGATGACAAACAAACTAAACCGGCAAATAGTGGATTTTTCCGTCTAATATGTTCTGAAGACGGATGGTAATAAGTGTTACTAAAATCAGTGCTATAAATAAGAGCCCCAGTGGGGTGGTCCTTTCGCATAACACGTCTGTCTACATGTTTAACAATGGTATCATACGGATGGTTTCGATATTTGTCCACAAAGTCGTTACCGCATCCATAACATTTACGAACATTTGTTGGCAATGGTATAAGTTCGTAATCATGCGGAGACATTCCAGAATGCCATATTGGTGATGTTGAAGTGGAGGTGGATGGAAGTTGCATGGTAGATAGTTGTGAAAATATTGTTCCAGAATTCATATTGCTATTGTTGATGGAATTCATTCTCATCATTATGGGGTCGTTATGAAAATTATGAAAATGTAATGGTGGGCAGAAATTTGGTCGTAAAATTTCACTCGAGGAAACTGTGGGGAATTGAAAAGATGAAGCTAAGGGAGCCGTTTGTTGTGGAACCTGACCTAGCTGAATGGGTAAGGTATCATTCTGGATCACTGTTTCCGAAGGTTTGGTTCTGGTGGCACTTTGCGTTGTCTTTGATGTGGTCTTAGTCCTTCCTGGATTACTCTGCGAAGAAGAGACAGATGAACTTGCTGATTTTTTCGGTTTCCCCTTCTTCTTGATTTTCTCGGGAGGACGATGTCCAGACGTACCATCTACAGTATTTCCCGCCCCTAGTTCTTCTATCTCTCTGCCATAACGCGTTGCTTGATCAAGCTCTCGTCGGTAGTTTCTTTGGGCAAAAGAAGGACCTCTTCCAGAAGACGTTCCCCCCTTCTTATATGCCTCTAAGTTGGCTTCAAGAAGAACATTATCCCGAATGTCCATGTAAGCAACGTCAAGCAAAGATAGATTGTTTCGATCACGATTTGCCCAACTGGCATGAACGACCTCAGCTTGGTTCATCTTTGGCCCATCTGCAACTGTAAAAGCATTAAAAATAAATTCCCTCCGCTCATTCCACCACTCCAACCACGTCTCTAAATGTTTACGTTCGGGCTTCTCGTTGATGAATTTCGTTAAGTTACCCATAGCTGCTGTATAACCATTGACGGTTTGGGCAACCAGCAACGCTTCGCACATATCCTTAAATTCCTGTGAACTTTCTTCATCAAGTTCGCGAGCTCTTTTGTTCCGATTTTGTTTAAAATGAAATTCACAGGTCTTCACTCTTTTTAATGCATCGGCTCCGAATACAATTTTTATACCTACCAGATTAGCACCAGCCATGTCAGTGCTCCATCCTGATGGGTTGAATGCGTTACTAGCTAGTGGATGTTGCCTTGCCAAGTGCTTCTTGAAACAATGTCCAAAATAGTGTGGTACACTGCGAATCTTCAGCCTCTGTTTCCATAATGGCTAGAGAAATTTGTTTTTTCAACAAGGGGTGATAGACGCTCGCTGTCAGTGTCGTATAATTCCTGCTGCGTCTTTTTTTGCCATCGAAAAATGACTGATACGCTCATACGCGATGTTCTTACACTTAAGAAAGCTAGAGGAAACGTACCTTGCTTAAAGCCAAAGCTTTCTCTAACGCTACGTCTTCTTCGTCAGTTTGGTATTCGCGTAACCAGTTGACAATTGAGCCTGTTTTTGAAGTTTGGCACATTTCTAACTCCTCCTCACTTGAAGAGCCCTTCACTACTTCTGAATAAAGTTGTTTTGACATATTGCGCGAAGAGAAATACACAAAGTATAACACGTATAGCAAGCTTTACGAAAGATGAGCGCTGTAAACTCGGATTCGGCTGGAGTATATCGTGTAAAATGAGATGTTGGCGCAAGTGATGTGACATATTGATTCTAGTGTTTGATTGTGTTTTGGTGTCAGAACTCGGAAAAGGCGTGTTCTTGAACCATCTGCTCGCGCTATACATAAAGCTCCTGCAATTTCTTGTGATTGATACATAAAATATTTCAACTGAGAAATTGTTTCAGAGTAGATGCAAAAGAAATCAACTCTAAAAAAATATACATGCAACATATAGATACCACCTTGGCCCCAATTATCGTCTCAAATGTCATCTTGCTGCCTGTTTGACGCTGATATATATATAGCATTGCATCTATGGCATCATATAATTGAAAAACATTATATGATTAACAATAAACACAGTCTGCGCCACTGGCTTTTTTAGAAGACTTGTTTCTGTTAAATATTATTATTAAATAGTTAAAATTGACCCGCGACTTTTTACCCGCGACCCGCGACTTTTTACCCGCGACCCGCGACTTTCTACCCGCGACCCGCGACTTTCTACCCGCGACCCGCGACCCGCGACAATTATTTACACTCCTATTTGAGATATCGTTTCTATTCTGAAATAAAAGTGTCAACCGTGCTAAAACTTAAGTAAGGAGTTTATAGCTGTTCATTTTTAGCATTATTATTGTTTCGTGCACTCAAGATAATGTATTCAATTTCAAACTTCGTTCAAATCTTTTTATACGGTCGTTATTTCAGATTTTGTGAGTGTCAACCGTGCTGTGTCAACCGTAGTGACAACCACTTGCGCATGCAATCAATGAAATGTGATCTTATATACCGGAAGGCATTGAAAAGATTGCATCCGATGTATGAAACATCAATTCTATGGTATTGTACTGACTAAACATTGTCAAATAGATATTTCTGCGAATAAGAGCACCCGACGTTTAACATTTTAATCTCCATTACTGTTTACTTTCGCAAAAGTATAATAACCGGAAGTTGACTGCCATCTGCTAATGCAAGACGTACTGTATTATAATTAAAGAGAAAATACTCTTTCCTCATTCCACTGATATCTATGATGATAAATTAGACTATTCTAATTCATAGCAGCAAGCTAGAATGAAATACTTGAATTTAAACATATTGTATTGTACATATATGCTAACCCCAATACGCAATATTCTATTAATTATTAACTTAGTGACATTTTGTTCCAAATTGTCTGTTCGGAAACCCTACATAATCTATTTATCCGAAAATTGTGTTCTGGTATACATACGTGTTAATATTTCAAAGCTACTTTTGTTTAGAACATGGAAAGTTGTAATAGGGTGTTATCTCACTGCAGACAATCACTTTCAAAAGTGTTGGGACACATCAAGATTTTCACTAAAATATTGTAAAATCTCCACCCCCCTCGCCCCCTATTCAATGTTGAGTCGTGGCTGCCACATATTTGTGTTGGCCATTGGTACTCAAACATCAAACCCAACATTGAATGGGGGAGCGGGGGAGGGGGAGGTCAAATTTTTTTACGGGATAATTGTGGAAAGGCAAATGTAACGTGAAATCGTAGGTGTCCCAACTACTTTTGAAAGTGATTGTCTGAGCGGCTCAGCTAACTCTCGAACTTTTTCTCATTTTAAGAAGACATCTTTAAGTGATTCGGGTAATAATTTTTATTGTGTACCTCCGAAATTGTTTAATAACATCTACTTACAGTTGTACATGCTTTATTTTATCAATATATTTGAAATAGTAAATAAAGAAATGCCGTTTAGTACAGGCATATATTATTATCCCTTATACACATGACGTATTCGTAGTAAAATATGCGTAGCGATATGATGTTTGAAGCCGAACTTTTTCGACGCATGAGTTTAATGTATGTTTATCTGTTAAACCAACTATGGCATACACTATTGTTTAAGATGCATAGCAAGTTGAATATATAACACGTAAATTATTTGCATATTTGACGCAAATTTTGAAAACATAAGTGAATAATATTTCACCTGTCTCGCTATGAGGAATTTTAAGTGAACGTTTTGCCCCTGGAGGTGAACAAAAATTTGGGTTTTAGATGGATGACGACTTTCACAGACGGGCAAGATAATAGAACGGCGTGAATAATGTTTATATGACATAACTTTTAGCCTTGAAAGTTCGCCACACTCCAGTCCAATGAAGAATATAATATTGTCATATTGTGAAAGGATAACTGGACAGCCAAGCCATTACGAAAGGCAAAGAGCAGGAACATTTGATAAAGTTTATGCAGGAGTACATAAAATTATTACTGGACACCAAATACCCTCATTAACAATATTAATAAAGTGACATATAATTCTTACTAATGAGATTGCTCACGGTTGACACCTTTTACCGCACACAATTTTAACGTTTTTTGCCAACAGTAAAGCGTTAAGTTTCTAAATATTTTAACAAACATGTGGCAATAGTGTCCAGAATACACATTTCTTGATATGGTAATCTTAACTTGTCAGGAAACTTTGTAAATAGTAGGAAATAGAACGGTTGACACCTAAATCTAAAAATGTCTATTTGAGATATCGTTTCTATTCTGAAATAAAAGTGTCAACCGTGCTAAAACTTAAGTAAGGAGTTTATAGCTGTTCATTTTTAGCATTATTATTGTTTCGTGCACTCAAGATAATGTATTCAATTTCAAACTTCGTTCAAATCTTTTTATACGGTCGTTATTTCAGATTTTGTGAGTGTCAACCGTGCTGTGTCAACCGTAGTGACAACCACTTGCGCATGCAATCAATGAAATGTGATCTTATATACCGGAAGGCATTGAAAAGATTGCATCCGATGTATGAAACATCAATTCTATGGTATTGTACTGACTAAACATTGTCAAATAGATATTTCTGCGAATAAGAGCACCCGACGTTTAACATTTTAATCTCCATTACTGTTTACTTTCGCAAAAGTATAATAACCGGAAGTTGACTGCCATCTGCTAATGCAAGACGTACTGTATTATAATTAAAGAGAAAATACTCTTTCCTCATTCCACTGATATCTATGATGATAAATTAGACTATTCTAATTCATAGCAGCAAGCTAGAATGAAATACTTGAATTTAAACATATTGTATTGTACATATATGCTAACCCCAATACGCAATATTCTATTAATTATTAACTTAGTGACATTTTGTTCCAAATTGTCTGTTCGGAAACCCTACATAATCTATTTATCCGAAAATTGTGTTCTGGTATACATACGTGTTAATATTTCAAAGCTACTTTTGTTTAGAACATGGAAAGTTGTAATAGGGTGTTATCTCACTGCAGACAATCACTTTCAAAAGTGTTGGGACACATCAAGATTTTCACTAAAATATTGTAAAATCTCCACCCCCCTCGCCCCCTATTCAATGTTGAGTCGTGGCTGCCACATATTTGTGTTGGCCATTGGTACTCAAACATCAAACCCAACATTGAATGGGGGAGCGGGGGAGGGGGAGGTCAAATTTTTTTACGGGATAATTGTGGAAAGGCAAATGTAACGTGAAATCGTAGGTGTCCCAACTACTTTTGAAAGTGATTGTCTGAGCGGCTCAGCTAACTCTCGAACTTTTTCTCATTTTAAGAAGACATCTTTAAGTGATTCGGGTAATAATTTTTATTGTGTACCTCCGAAATTGTTTAATAACATCTACTTACAGTTGTACATGCTTTATTTTATCAATATATTTGAAATAGTAAATAAAGAAATGCCGTTTAGTACAGGCATATATTATTATCCCTTATACACATGACGTATTCGTAGTAAAATATGCGTAGCGATATGATGTTTGAAGCCGAACTTTTTCGACGCATGAGTTTAATGTATGTTTATCTGTTAAACCAACTATGGCATACACTATTGTTTAAGATGCATAGCAAGTTGAATATATAACACGTAAATTATTTGCATATTTGACGCAAATTTTGAAAACATAAGTGAATAATATTTCACCTGTCTCGCTATGAGGAATTTTAAGTGAACGTTTTGCCCCTGGAGGTGAACAAAAATTTGGGTTTTAGATGGATGACGACTTTCACAGACGGGCAAGATAATAGAACGGCGTGAATAATGTTTATATGACATAACTTTTAGCCTTGAAAGTTCGCCACACTCCAGTCCAATGAAGAATATAATATTGTCATATTGTGAAAGGATAACTGGACAGCCAAGCCATTACGAAAGGCAAAGAGCAGGAACATTTGATAAAGTTTATGCAGGAGTACATAAAATTATTACTGGACACCAAATACCCTCATTAACAATATTAATAAAGTGACATATAATTCTTACTAATGAGATTGCTCACGGTTGACACCTTTTACCGCACACAATTTTAACGTTTTTTGCCAACAGTAAAGCGTTAAGTTTCTAAATATTTTAACAAACATGTGGCAATAGTGTCCAGAATACACATTTCTTGATATGGTAATCTTAACTTGTCAGGAAACTTTGTAAATAGTAGGAAATAGAACGGTTGACACCTAAATCTAAAAATGTCTATTTGAGATATCGTTTCTATTCTGAAATAAAAGTGTCAACCGTGCTAAAACTTAAGTAAGGAGTTTATAGCTGTTCATTTTTAGCATTATTATTGTTTCGTGCACTCAAGATAATGTATTCAATTTCAAACTTCGTTCAAATCTTTTTATACGGTCGTTATTTCAGATTTTGTGAGTGTCAACCGTGCTGTGTCAACCGTAGTGACAACCACTTGCGCATGCAATCAATGAAATGTGATCTTATATACCGGAAGGCATTGAAAAGATTGCATCCGATGTATGAAACATCAATTCTATGGTATTGTACTGACTAAACATTGTCAAATAGATATTTCTGCGAATAAGAGCACCCGACGTTTAACATTTTAATCTCCATTACTGTTTACTTTCGCAAAAGTATAATAACCGGAAGTTGACTGCCATCTGCTAATGCAAGACGTACTGTATTATAATTAAAGAGAAAATACTCTTTCCTCATTCCACTGATATCTATGATGATAAATTAGACTATTCTAATTCATAGCAGCAAGCTAGAATGAAATACTTGAATTTAAACATATTGTATTGTACATATATGCTAACCCCAATACGCAATATTCTATTAATTATTAACTTAGTGACATTTTGTTCCAAATTGTCTGTTCGGAAACCCTACATAATCTATTTATCCGAAAATTGTGTTCTGGTATACATACGTGTTAATATTTCAAAGCTACTTTTGTTTAGAACATGGAAAGTTGTAATAGGGTGTTATCTCACTGCAGACAATCACTTTCAAAAGTGTTGGGACACATCAAGATTTTCACTAAAATATTGTAAAATCTCCACCCCCCTCGCCCCCTATTCAATGTTGAGTCGTGGCTGCCACATATTTGTGTTGGCCATTGGTACTCAAACATCAAACCCAACATTGAATGGGGGAGCGGGGGAGGGGGAGGTCAAATTTTTTTACGGGATAATTGTGGAAAGGCAAATGTAACGTGAAATCGTAGGTGTCCCAACTACTTTTGAAAGTGATTGTCTGAGCGGCTCAGCTAACTCTCGAACTTTTTCTCATTTTAAGAAGACATCTTTAAGTGATTCGGGTAATAATTTTTATTGTGTACCTCCGAAATTGTTTAATAACATCTACTTACAGTTGTACATGCTTTATTTTATCAATATATTTGAAATAGTAAATAAAGAAATGCCGTTTAGTACAGGCATATATTATTATCCCTTATACACATGACGTATTCGTAGTAAAATATGCGTAGCGATATGATGTTTGAAGCCGAACTTTTTCGACGCATGAGTTTAATGTATGTTTATCTGTTAAACCAACTATGGCATACACTATTGTTTAAGATGCATAGCAAGTTGAATATATAACACGTAAATTATTTGCATATTTGACGCAAATTTTGAAAACATAAGTGAATAATATTTCACCTGTCTCGCTATGAGGAATTTTAAGTGAACGTTTTGCCCCTGGAGGTGAACAAAAATTTGGGTTTTAGATGGATGACGACTTTCACAGACGGGCAAGATAATAGAACGGCGTGAATAATGTTTATATGACATAACTTTTAGCCTTGAAAGTTCGCCACACTCCAGTCCAATGAAGAATATAATATTGTCATATTGTGAAAGGATAACTGGACAGCCAAGCCATTACGAAAGGCAAAGAGCAGGAACATTTGATAAAGTTTATGCAGGAGTACATAAAATTATTACTGGACACCAAATACCCTCATTAACAATATTAATAAAGTGACATATAATTCTTACTAATGAGATTGCTCACGGTTGACACCTTTTACCGCACACAATTTTAACGTTTTTTGCCAACAGTAAAGCGTTAAGTTTCTAAATATTTTAACAAACATGTGGCAATAGTGTCCAGAATACACATTTCTTGATATGGTAATCTTAACTTGTCAGGAAACTTTGTAAATAGTAGGAAATAGAACGGTTGACACCTAAATCTAAAAATGTCTATTTGAGATATCGTTTCTATTCTGAAATAAAAGTGTCAACCGTGCTAAAACTTAAGTAAGGAGTTTATAGCTGTTCATTTTTAGCATTATTATTGTTTCGTGCACTCAAGATAATGTATTCAATTTCAAACTTCGTTCAAATCTTTTTATACGGTCGTTATTTCAGATTTTGTGAGTGTCAACCGTGCTGTGTCAACCGTAGTGACAACCACTTGCGCATGCAATCAATGAAATGTGATCTTATATACCGGAAGGCATTGAAAAGATTGCATCCGATGTATGAAACATCAATTCTATGGTATTGTACTGACTAAACATTGTCAAATAGATATTTCTGCGAATAAGAGCACCCGACGTTTAACATTTTAATCTCCATTACTGTTTACTTTCGCAAAAGTATAATAACCGGAAGTTGACTGCCATCTGCTAATGCAAGACGTACTGTATTATAATTAAAGAGAAAATACTCTTTCCTCATTCCACTGATATCTATGATGATAAATTAGACTATTCTAATTCATAGCAGCAAGCTAGAATGAAATACTTGAATTTAAACATATTGTATTGTACATATATGCTAACCCCAATACGCAATATTCTATTAATTATTAACTTAGTGACATTTTGTTCCAAATTGTCTGTTCGGAAACCCTACATAATCTATTTATCCGAAAATTGTGTTCTGGTATACATACGTGTTAATATTTCAAAGCTACTTTTGTTTAGAACATGGAAAGTTGTAATAGGGTGTTATCTCACTGCAGACAATCACTTTCAAAAGTGTTGGGACACATCAAGATTTTCACTAAAATATTGTAAAATCTCCACCCCCCTCGCCCCCTATTCAATGTTGAGTCGTGGCTGCCACATATTTGTGTTGGCCATTGGTACTCAAACATCAAACCCAACATTGAATGGGGGAGCGGGGGAGGGGGAGGTCAAATTTTTTTACGGGATAATTGTGGAAAGGCAAATGTAACGTGAAATCGTAGGTGTCCCAACTACTTTTGAAAGTGATTGTCTGAGCGGCTCAGCTAACTCTCGAACTTTTTCTCATTTTAAGAAGACATCTTTAAGTGATTCGGGTAATAATTTTTATTGTGTACCTCCGAAATTGTTTAATAACATCTACTTACAGTTGTACATGCTTTATTTTATCAATATATTTGAAATAGTAAATAAAGAAATGCCGTTTAGTACAGGCATATATTATTATCCCTTATACACATGACGTATTCGTAGTAAAATATGCGTAGCGATATGATGTTTGAAGCCGAACTTTTTCGACGCATGAGTTTAATGTATGTTTATCTGTTAAACCAACTATGGCATACACTATTGTTTAAGATGCATAGCAAGTTGAATATATAACACGTAAATTATTTGCATATTTGACGCAAATTTTGAAAACATAAGTGAATAATATTTCACCTGTCTCGCTATGAGGAATTTTAAGTGAACGTTTTGCCCCTGGAGGTGAACAAAAATTTGGGTTTTAGATGGATGACGACTTTCACAGACGGGCAAGATAATAGAACGGCGTGAATAATGTTTATATGACATAACTTTTAGCCTTGAAAGTTCGCCACACTCCAGTCCAATGAAGAATATAATATTGTCATATTGTGAAAGGATAACTGGACAGCCAAGCCATTACGAAAGGCAAAGAGCAGGAACATTTGATAAAGTTTATGCAGGAGTACATAAAATTATTACTGGACACCAAATACCCTCATTAACAATATTAATAAAGTGACATATAATTCTTACTAATGAGATTGCTCACGGTTGACACCTTTTACCGCACACAATTTTAACGTTTTTTGCCAACAGTAAAGCGTTAAGTTTCTAAATATTTTAACAAACATGTGGCAATAGTGTCCAGAATACACATTTCTTGATATGGTAATCTTAACTTGTCAGGAAACTTTGTAAATAGTAGGAAATAGAACGGTTGACACCTAAATCTAAAAATGTCTATTTGAGATATCGTTTCTATTCTGAAATAAAAGTGTCAACCGTGCTAAAACTTAAGTAAGGAGTTTATAGCTGTTCATTTTTAGCATTATTATTGTTTCGTGCACTCAAGATAATGTATTCAATTTCAAACTTCGTTCAAATCTTTTTATACGGTCGTTATTTCAGATTTTGTGAGTGTCAACCGTGCTGTGTCAACCGTAGTGACAACCACTTGCGCATGCAATCAATGAAATGTGATCTTATATACCGGAAGGCATTGAAAAGATTGCATCCGATGTATGAAACATCAATTCTATGGTATTGTACTGACTAAACATTGTCAAATAGATATTTCTGCGAATAAGAGCACCCGACGTTTAACATTTTAATCTCCATTACTGTTTACTTTCGCAAAAGTATAATAACCGGAAGTTGACTGCCATCTGCTAATGCAAGACGTACTGTATTATAATTAAAGAGAAAATACTCTTTCCTCATTCCACTGATATCTATGATGATAAATTAGACTATTCTAATTCATAGCAGCAAGCTAGAATGAAATACTTGAATTTAAACATATTGTATTGTACATATATGCTAACCCCAATACGCAATATTCTATTAATTATTAACTTAGTGACATTTTGTTCCAAATTGTCTGTTCGGAAACCCTACATAATCTATTTATCCGAAAATTGTGTTCTGGTATACATACGTGTTAATATTTCAAAGCTACTTTTGTTTAGAACATGGAAAGTTGTAATAGGGTGTTATCTCACTGCAGACAATCACTTTCAAAAGTGTTGGGACACATCAAGATTTTCACTAAAATATTGTAAAATCTCCACCCCCCTCGCCCCCTATTCAATGTTGAGTCGTGGCTGCCACATATTTGTGTTGGCCATTGGTACTCAAACATCAAACCCAACATTGAATGGGGGAGCGGGGGAGGGGGAGGTCAAATTTTTTTACGGGATAATTGTGGAAAGGCAAATGTAACGTGAAACCGTAGGTGTCCCAACTACTTTTGAAAGTGATT